>JAJGOT010000527.1:0-280000 GCA_022457155.1 Cladopsammia gracilis | reverse complement strand
GACCTCTCGCGACTTCGTCGCTCGCTCGGCCGCTTCGCGGCCTCAAAAGCTCGCTTCGCTCACTTACTGGCTGTAAAACTCGTGAGGTCGACTTGTGGCAAGTCTAGGCTATTCTCTACACACAAAATAAAAACATCGACGACTGCTCAGTGGTCGACAAAAAATGCTATTTACTTTAGAAAAAATTAATCATCCATGATCATCTACGATTGTCTTACTAGCGGGAAAATTGGATTTCATCAGCTGTTATTCTTATAATTGTCTGAAAAGCACCGTAGGGCGTATATATGCGGATACTGATCAATATAATATAACAATGCTGTGGCGAAATAAGCAGTCTTGCACCTGAGCCTAATTGCTAATCTTACAGATAATTTGACCCGGCGTCAGTCGTGTTTAACTCGTGAAGTGTTTCCCTTTGTTAATGAAAAATATCTTTTTTCTACGCAGTTCAATTGCATTGTTCTCATAATTGTCTGAAAAACACCGTAGGACGTATATATGTGTTTATTCATCGACATAATATAACAATGCTGTGCTGAAATAAGCGGACTTGCACCTGAGTCTAATTGCTAATCTTACACTCCAGATAATTTGACGCGGCGTCGTGCTTTACCAGTGCATTTTTTCCCTTTGTTAAAGAAAAATAATCATTTTTCCGCAGTTCAAATGCATTGAAAACTCTTAGTCTTGTCCAAAAAAGAAAAAACAAGGCAAAAAGTGTTGTTACCGTTCAGAAGACGCGAGGTAATAAATATAAGTGAAAGGCGACATTTGCCTTCGTTTCCAAGCGTTCACCAAAAATCGAAGATTTTTCACCTGTTTTCCGTTCAGTGAATTCGAGTATTACTCCCCTTAACCAGTAGTTTTTCCATCCTGGAGAACGCCGAAAAACACCCCTTTCCACGCAATCACCGCTTGGTTAGCACTGAGCAAACGTCGTTCATTCCGGCGTTAACTGCAATTTTCCCGATGTAAAATTGCATGTTCACCGCAGTTAGCAGGTGAAAATTGAAATTTTTCTTTATTACGATGTTATGAATAACGGAAAATGTAGGACTGGAAAGTACATATTTTCTAGAGTATTCTTCATGCAAGAACTCGGACTTTTTCCGTCCTACATTAACAGCCTGTTTAGTAGGTAAATTCATTATTTATTTTGTGCGAGAAGAAAGTTTTGTTACAGCCGTGTCGGTTTTAAATTGTTGATTTGCGCCCTCTAGTGAAAAGAAAAATGTTTGAACGTTAAACGCATTGTCATATTTAACGTCTCATCATTCAAAGGAATCGCGTTATTTTCGATCCATGCCGTTAAGGCATAAGTTTCGGCAAGATATCCACCAATGGGATATGATTTGAGACAAGAGCAAAAGTTACCGGATAAAGTAAATCAGTATAAAAGTCTAGAGAGTACTTTTTATAACAAAATTTCTGCATTTTTCTTTTATTTACTTAGGGCCATAAATGTGCTTTTGAAACAAATCTTGAATTTGTGTCATCTTCACCATTGCGTGCGTTCATCATTTTCTTTTCTCTCACATCCCATGTCCAGCCATTTTAGGCTCCATTATGACTTCAGGCGGCGTCACATTATGTGTGCTCTTTTGACCCCCTATTGTTGTGTCATTTTTTTCAGATTAAATTGCAACAAAAAATTGGCCCTATCTAGGAATTTTTTTTTTCGCAATAGCCTACGGGGCATACTGGGTCACAATGGGTGAGGATATAAAAGGACCGACACCGATCTTACAAGCCAAACAGTCAGAACCTTTCTCAGAGAACAACACCCAACAAGTGAAGCCCTATTGTGAGAATGAAATCAAAGAGCGTGGCTCTCCTCCTTTTTGCCTTTTTGTTGGTATTGCTCATACAAGATATTAATTGTGTGACATTTCCTGAGTGGAAAAGGGGGAAAAAGAGGAGTGAGGTAAAACAACAGTTTTAGCGTTAGTGACAATATGCTTAATGTTTAACCGAAGAAGACGTTTAACCATCATACAATGTATATCATAACTCATCGTTGCCGCCGGGACGCTCTAACACACGTTTTATTGACTATACATGGCTTGTCATTGATTATAGAAGAAACGATTTTCCTTTTTCTGCGTCTGTGCAAAAGTTAGCCGATTTTACCTTTTACGAGCCAACGCAAATCATTTCAAAATATAATCGACTTTTCTTAAGAGAAATCCATTCTTTTTTTGGTCGAAATGAATGATGGTTATAGCCGAACTGTCCTATGAGTCGCTATTGATTATTTTGTTTTGTTTTGTTTTCGTTTTGTTTCTGTTATTGGTTGTTTTTTTTTTCTTTCCCGTTTTTGTTTTTGAAACGAGAACTGAATAGGTAGCTGTTAAGTACAAGGAACTCGGGGCTAAAATACCTTTCACCAATGTGAAATTCATAATAATCTCGCTTGTTTTCTGGCATTTATGCACCTTGTTAAGAGCTTTATGTTTGACTTCGTTGATACTTGATGCATTATTTTGATATGATATCAAAGTGAAACTTTATATAAAAAAAGGAACATGAAGCTGAAATACATTTGCATTTTCAATTAAAAACACACACACACGCTTGATCGCTTGATCCGCTTGAAAAATATATAGTTCGGATAACCGTAACATTTTCCTTAAATACCGTTGTCTGTCCAACTTCATTGACTTATTACTATTATGAAAGCAAATAATTCATATGGTTGAACAACATTATTTTTCTAGTTCTTACAAAAAAAAAAGACAGAATACGACTTAATGGCATAATAATTATTCAGTGTTTTTATGGCACGTTGATTTGATGAACAGGTTCATTAAACCCGTTGCTTTCTCCATCTCTGCATGTCAATGACTCTTTGAAAACTCGCCATTAATTAATATATACAGATAGGCAGAGCCTAACAGCGAAGCACTATGAACAAGCTTAACTAAGGTGAAACTTAACTAAGGTGAAAGGTTGGAAGCACAAGAATTAAGATTGACGACCGGGCTATTTTTCAATTTTAGCAGTTCTCAGAAAACAGTATTACCCGACCGTCTGCACAGTACATTTAGACCGTAGAAAAGTTCACAAAAACAACTTTTCTCCGTCTAGAATTACAGGTACGACTACTTTCCGAATAAAATACAGTTTTTGTTTGCCAAAAATTGTCCGAGAAACTGATTTGGAAATCAAAATTGCAAAAATACACAAACATATTTGCATATTAAAGGAGACGCGAGTGAAGACAGAAAATCTAAGTCTTGTTTTGTTTACATAAAATCGCTTTTCAATCTATGTAATGAATGAACAAGCACATAAAATTGGACAACACAATCTTCTTTCGAAAAATTTTATTCAAATCTTCATTAGTTTATGTTTAAAAGTAAAACACGTACGATTTACAGCGCATCAAGCAAAGCTGTCCTCGATGAAATTCAAGATAACAGCACGACTTAATTTGAGCACGTTTCATACACGTCTCCAAAACACAAAGGAAAAGTCAATCAAAAATTGATATCAACATAAATTCCCATCGAAAATTGTGATTTTTTTTACCTTTAAGTCACTGGACTGCTTGGAAATTCATTAAAACTCCGCTTCTTCGGTTCTGAAATCCGTAATAAAAACAAGGCATCTCCTCGCATTGCTCCTGCATTGATAAAAACGTATGAGGGTTCCTCGAAGCAAGATTTTATCCCCGAAAGCTCTTCTTTTTCCACTAAAGCGGCTTCTGAGTATCCCTTAATTAGTATCCCTGTCTTGAGTAGCAAACCGCGAAAAAATGCAGGGAAGTAACTACTTTACTGCTCCGCTAAACACTGCGAAAGATCCAACTTTTTTAAAACTTTAAAAAGTGTTTACAGAGCTGACGACTGTGTAGCCGCGCGTGTGGCGTCATACGCGCATGTTTTGCGAGATCATACATGCCCGCTAATTTGCCTTGCGCGACCGACTTGACTGCTGACTGACTGACACATGTCACGGAGGCGCGCCCGCGAAACATTCCGCTAGCCATGACCATGAAAAATGACGGACACAGGTTCTATGAGTACGGTGCTGCGCAGCCGGGCCTTCGGCCCGGCAAGTGCTCCGCTATAAAAATGAACATGTGCCTGTTTTTAGAATTATTCGGTTTTGGAACAAATATACAGCGTTTTCAATGTTTAAGATTGTCATATTTACGTTTTTCTTTCAGCGGATGGCACCGAAGGGCCGACGCAGTTTGTGCGAAGCCGCACGTAAACTGAATTGCGATCGGGAACTGGAAGATGAACGAAAGGATCGGCGACGGCTTGATGACATTGCCACAAGCGACTAACAACAAACGAGAAAATGCTGAAAAACAAACAATAGAGTAGCTTGAAAATACCTTTGTTTGCATATTTAGCAATGGCAATAAAAATAAAAATGATATTTGAAACTTGGGTAATGGTAATATTTCTAATTTTTCCTTAACCACGCCACCAATGAAATGTAATAATTTCAAAATGCTTGGAACAATTAAGTTGCTAATCTTACAGATAATTTGACCCGGCGTCAGTCATGTTTAACTCGTGAAGTGTTTCCCTTTGTTAACGAAAAATATCTTTTTTCTACGCAGTTCAATTGCATTGTTCTCATAATTGTCTGGAAAACACCGTAGGACGTATATATGCGTTTATTCATCAACATAATATAACAATGCTGTGCTGAAATAAGCGGACTTGCACCTGAGTCTAATTGCTAATCTAACACTCCAGATAATTTGACGCGGCGTCGTGCTTTACCAGTGCATTTTTCCCTTTGTTAAAGAAAAATAATCATTTTTTCGCAGTTCAAATGCATTGAAAACTCTTAGTCTTGTACAAAGAACAAGGCAAAAAGTGTTGTTACCGTTCAGAAGACGCGAGGTAAATATAAGTGAAAGGCGACATTTGCCTTCGTTTCCAAGCGTTCACCAAAAATCGAAGATTTTTCATCTGTTTTCCGTTCAGTGAATTCGAGTATTACTCCCCTTAACCAGTAGTTTTTCCATCCTGGAGAACGCCGAGAAACACCCCTTTCCACGCAATCACCGCTTGGTTAGCACTGAGCAAACGTCGTTCATTCCGGCGTTAACTGCAATTTTCCCGCTGTAAAATTGCATGTTCACCGCAGTTAGCAGGTGAAAATTGAATTTTTCTTTATTACGATGTTATGAATAACGGAAAAATGTAGGACTGGAAAGTACATATTTTCTAGAGTATTCTTCATGCAAGAACTCGGACTTTTTCCATCCTACATTAACAGCCTGTTTAGTAAGTAAATTCATTATTTATTTTGTGCGAGAAGAAAATTTTGTTACAGTCGTGTCGGTTTTAAATTGTTGATTTGCGCTAGTGAAAAGAAAAATGTTTGAACGTTAAGCGCATTGTCATACTTAACGTCTCATCATTCAAAGGAATCGCGTTATTTTCGATCCATGCCGTTAAGGCATAAGTTTCAAGATATCCACCAATGGGATATGATTTGAGACAAGAGCAAAAGTTACCGGATAAAGTATATAAATCAGTATAAAAGTCTAGAGAGCACTTTTTATAACAAAATTTCTGCATTTTTCTTTTATTTACTTAGGGCCATAAATGTGCTTTTGAAACGAATCTTGAATTTGTGTCATCTTCACCATTGCGTGCGTTCATCATTTTCTTTTCTCTCACGTCCCATGTCCAGCCATTTTAGGCTCCATGCATTATGAACTTCGGGCGGCGGCAAATTATGTGATTATTATTGTGTTCTTTTGACCCCCTACTGTTCTGTCATTTTTTAACTGGCTCGCCGCTCTGCGGCGAGTCAGTTCTTAAAATACCCTTTTCTTTTTTTTTTTTCTGTCGTGTCACCTGCCCCGGGAATCGATTTTGCTGCGGCCAACACCGTACCTAGTTTACTTCCGGTTTTCAGAAATCAGTGATGTCATCGAAACGACAATTTACAATTGAAATATTTACCGTTCTAATTTCGACGAAATTGTTAAACATTAAATCGCTGTGATTTCAGAATGTGTTCTATTTCTAGTAAAAGGAAAGCGGGTTGAACTTTTCTAACCAAATCAATTGTCAAACAGTTGAGTTTAGAAAGCACGTCCCGGCAAGTCAGCTGATGAGTAAACAATTCTTAAGCATTACGCCATGGAGTCACGTTGAAATTCCGAACATCTCGAATTTATGTCACGCTATGGTCGCGATCCGTGGGCGGCAAGGTGGTGTAGTGGTTAGCGCGTCGGACTTTCAACCTGAAGGTCGGTGGTTCGAAGCCTGGTCTCTGCCGTCGTGTTATTTCCTTAGACAAGAAACTTTACTCCACACTGTCTCTCTCCACCCAGGTGTATAAATGGGTACCGGCGACAAAATGCTGGGGGTAACCCTGCGATGGACTAGCATCCCATCCAGGGGGGAGTAGCAATATTCCTAGTCGCTTCATGCTATAGAAACCGGGTTTAAGCTCCGGCCGTTATGAGCCTTCTGGCTCGGGTGCGCGACTTTACCCCTTTATGGTCGCGATCGATCATGTTGATATTGTTAATTTATTCGAAATCCTATGACCGATTCTCCAAAATGCCTGTGTTTAAACAATCCTGATTCCTTGTAGTGGGTGGTTTCAAGGATTTTAAAGCGAAAAAAAAATGTACAAAATTCTAAACTTGTGTTTTTTCTAACAGTACCGAGCCGATTAGAGAAAAAAAATAGAGACCTGAAATTGTAGCCTACAAAGGGAGGGACTATTTTTTTGGGGGGGGGGGGAGGGGGGGGGGGGGGGGGGGGCGGTGTGGGGCAATTTTTCTGATCATGAATTTTTTTCCGTCTTGATGTTGTGCAATAATTTTTTTCCGGATTGTTCCATACCTTTTTTCCATTGGCTCTCTGTGCATTATTTTCTTCTTTACTTTTGCTATGCAGGAATTTTTTTCTGGTAATTGCCACCCCCCCCCCCCCCCCCCCCCCCTCCTCCCTCCCCTAACAATAAAATAATCTGTCCCTAAGGAGCGCTTGAAGCGGGCTGTGGAATGTAAATGTAAATGTAGACTGGACTGTGCATATGAATATATTCTAGATTGTATACTGTGGATTGCTAATATAAAACTCTAAAATGAAAAACGGGTGAAAACTGAGACAAAACGAGCCAGTTTCGAAGCCCATCGGGCTACTTGTTCACATTAAATTGCAACAGAAAATTTGCACACAGGGGACGGGAAGGAGAAGACACTACGTTTGCTTTATCAACGATCAAATTCATTCAAACTAATCGCACTGAAGTTGTATTCGGTTTAGAAATAGAATGATCGTTTTATTTGTATTTCAAACATATTGCTAATGAGATGCACTGTTATTATAACCCGCTATGTCACATTTTACATGTACTTTTAGGTTTTTGTTATAAACCTGTTTTGTCAATTATTATTTGATAAAGATGACATTCATTCAAATAAATCGATCGATATGTGCCATCTTTACCATTAAGTGAGTTCATCTTTTTCTTTTCTTTCACATCCCATATCCAGCCAAGCCTCAATTATAGACTTCAGGTCGCGTCATATTATATGTCGGTCCTTTTGACCCCTAATTGTTCTGTCATTTTTCACATCGAATTGCAACACAAAATTGGTCCTATCCAGAAGTAATTTTTCCTTACACTATTTTTTTTTGTTTGGTAATAGTGACAGTTTTAAAAGAGCAAGTCTTTATTAAAAAAAAAAAAAACAGTCATCCTTGTTATACTCACGTGGCGCACACTGGGTCACAACAGTTGAGGATATAAAAGGACCGACACCGATCTTACAAGCCAAACAGTTAGGCCTACGGCAAACGTCGAACTTCACATGTGCCGAATCTAATGCAAATGAGCAAAATCTATTGTTCTTGCTCATTTGAATTAGATTCGGCACATGTAAAGTTCGACGTTTGCCCTAGGCCTTAGAACCTTTCTCTGAGAACAACACCCAACAAGTGAAGCCCTATTGTGAGAATGAAATCAAAGAGCGTGGCTCTCATCTTTTTTACTTGTTTGTTGGTATTGCTCGTACAAGATGCAAATTGTGTTTCGTATGAGTCACCACCAGGGAAACAGAATAAACGGAGAGAGGTAAAACAGCAGGTACCACATTAAGTCCTAGTAACAACTCGCTTAATCTTTAACACGATAGTTTTCAACCAAATAAGATGAAGAAATTATCCTTGCAGTGTTAAATTAAAGAAAAAAAAATCAAGGATAGTTTTCACTTCAGAAGACGTTTCACCATCATACAATGGATATCATAACCCATCGTTGGCGCCGGGACGCTCTAACACACGTTTAAGAAGAAACGATTTTCCTTTTTCTGCGTCTACGCAAAAACTTAGCCGATTTTATCTTTTACGGGCCAACGCAAATCATTTTAAAATATAATCGACTTTTATTAAGAGAAATCCATTCCTCTTTTGGTCGAAATGGATGATGGTTACATCCGAACTGTCCTTCGAGTCGCTATTGATTTTTTTTGTTTAATTTCTGTTCGTTTCGTTGTTGTTATTTCCCTGTTTTATTTTTCAAACAAGAACTGAGGGTGGATTGTTCCTCATTATTTCTCTTCTATGTATACTGAATAGGTAGCTGTTAAGTACAAGGAACTTGGGGCTAAAATACCTCAGTTTCATCCATGTGAAAGTCATAATAATCTCGCTTGTTTCCTGGCATTTATGAATCTTGTTAAGAGCTTTATGTTTGACTTAGTTGATACTTGAAGCATTATTTTGAAATGATTTCAAAGTAACATTTCGAAACTTGCACGTTGGTTTAATGCAGATTTTATAAAAAGGGGCATTCAGCTGAAATACATTTGCATTTTCAATTAAAAAAAACACACCCACCTGATCCATCGTCTTTTTTGAAAATATGGCTCGGATAACTGGCGTTTTCCTTAAATACCAGTACTTTTTCAACTTTTATTGACTCTTATTACTATTATGGAAGCAAGTAATTGATATTGTAAAAAAGGAATAGGAGATAATGTTCAGTGTTTTTGCGACGCATTGACTTGTTGAGCAGGTTCAAAAATTAAAACTTGAAAATTAAACTTGTTCTTCTCTGCGTCACTGTCAATGAGTGTTTGGAAACTCAGCATTAATTAACAAAATGATTGTGTTTGTTTCACAACTATTGGTTGTAGCATCAAATATAAATAGTTTTCAATGTTCATATTTGTCACATTTACGTTTTTTTCTTTCGGCAGATGGCACTGAACAGCCGACGCAGTTTGTGTGAAGCCGCACGTAAACTGAATTGCGATTGGGAACTGGAAGATGAACGAAAGGATTGGTGACTTTCCCTGAATATACAAGTGACCATGGTGACTAACAAAGAATGAAGAAATGCAGAAACTGAACAATTCGTAGTGTAGCTTGAAAATAAGTGTTTGCATGTTTAGAAATTGCAATGAAAATAAAAATCATGATATTTAAAACTGACTTGGGTAAGGCGTAACATTTATACGTATAACAATTACAAAATGCTTGGAAGAATTAAGTTGCTGTGTATATGAACCATCCAATTTGGATGGGTGGCAAGTTTTGTAAGCGATTGAGCCCTTGTTTATAATCTTATATACTGCTACAGTGTTTTGTATTTTAACGAGCGCTGGATATGTTATAGAAAACTCGCTTTGACAACTCTGAAGCTGAAAAAACACGAATTCACGAAAATCATAATCTTATCAATATAATACACCTTGTTGCTTCATGCTGTAGAAACAGGTTTAATCTCCGGAAGTGTGGGTTCCCTGTGGCTCATGTGTGCCTTTACCTATCACAGACTAAAAACGCATTTTCGCTTGAAAGAGTTACTTAAAAATTCATTGGACAGGAATGTATTTTCATCTGTTTCTAGTCGTTTAATAGATGTATAAAAACGACTACAACCGAAAATAGGGCTTGATATTAAAAGCAGTTATTATTAGTCTTTTTTGACAGAATGCTACAGAATGAAAGCGTTTCCACCAATCATCCAATGCAGGGCTAATCCATAAACATGTGGGCTTTTTAGTTCATATACTAGGAATTTCATAATGAAGGTAATTGCTCGCGACATTAGTTCACTAGTTTTTACAGTCCAGTAAAACGAATTTTGGTGGTGGCGTAATTTTCACTGAGTACGGGGTTTGTTTTTATTGCTTCAGAGAGTGGCGTGTAGAACCTGACGTCTAGAGGGTGAAGAGCATAACAATGACATTCACACTGGAAACGGGGGGTGACAACTCTAAGAAGGCCTGTTTCGGGAGATAAACAAAATTCTTCCGGGAATCTGAAGATTTTGCCGGGAATCGGGAGACTCGAAAAATTTTCGGGGAAACATGAGATAATGTTGTTAAAATTTCGGGAAGTTTGAAATTTTTGCGTGAATGTCTCCGAAAAAAATCGGGAAGATATTCCAAATTCTCGGGACAACTTTCAGTTCCACACAGTATTGCTCAAACAGCGTTTGTTAGAGTTGTCACCCCCCGTCTGGAATACAAACATATTGTCGAAAGGACTGTTCGAACAAAAAAGAAACCTAAGTTGACACCGCTAATATCAACAAGTTCACAACGCAAGGGAGTCACTATGAAGTGCTTAAAGTTTCTTTTAACCGCAGAGTAACAGGCCTTAAAACTTCATGTTGAAAGTCCATCCCGATTACCACTCACACTAACGCACTTTCAGGCGACTAAATCAAAATTCAACAAAAATCCCAAGTTTGCAAGCACATTTTGCGCTTGTAGTGATTATTTATACATGTTTTGAACGATAGTACAGATAAAAAATGTAGTTCCTCATCTTTAAAGTGGAGGTACGAGATCTGCATGAAACAAGAGATTTACCGAAGGGTCCTCTAATGGTTCTAGGTTTGCTTTATCAACGATCAAATTCATTCAAACTAATCGCCCTGAAGTTGTATTCGGTTTAGAAATAGAATGATCGTTTTATTTGTATTTCAAACATATTGCTAATGAGATGCACTGTTATTATAAGCCGCTGTGTCACATTTTACATGTACTTTTAGGTTTTTGTTGTAAACCTGTTTTGTCAATTATTATTTGATAAAGATCACATTCATTCAAATAACTCGATCGATCGATCGATCCATATGTGCCATCTTTACCATTACGTGAGTTCATCTTTTTCTTTTCTTTCACATCCCATACCCAGCCAAGCCTCAATTATAGATGTTGTGGTTCAATTTTATCCTTGTTTAAAATTTTATTTTCCTTTGTTTTTGGCTATGGTAATGTATGATAATGAGTTTTAAACAAAGGAAAATAAAATTTGAACCAAGGATAAAATTGAACCACAACATAGACTTCAGGCTGCGTCATAATTCAGTATAAGTCGGTCCTTTTGACCCCTAATTGTTTTGTCCTTTTTCACATTGAATTGCAACACAAAATTGACCCTATCCAGAATTAATTTTTCCTTCCACTAATCTTTTTTTTCGTAATAGTGACAGTTTTAATAGAGCAAGTCTTTATAAAAAAAAAACAATCATTCTCGTTATACTCACGTGGCGCACACTGGGTCACAACAGTTGAGGATATAAAAGGACCGACACCGATCTTACAAGCCAAACAGTCAGAACCTTTCTCAGAGAACAACACCCAACAAGTCAAGCCTTATTGTGAGAATGAAATCAATGATCGTGGCTCTCCTCTTTTTTACTTGTTTGTTGGTATTGCTCGTACAAGATACTAACTGTGCTATACTTAAACTGCCAGGGAACGGGAAAAAAAGGAGTGAGGTAAAACAGCAGGTACCACATAAAGTCTTAGTAACAATTCGCTTAAGCTTTAACACGATAGTTCTCAACCAAATAAGAAGAAGATATTATCCTCGCAGTGTTAAATTAAAGAAAAAAAAATCAAGGATAGTTTTCACTTCAGAAGACGTTTCACCATCATACAATGTATTTTCACCATCATACAATGTATATCATAAGCAATCGTTGGCGCCGGGACGCTCTAACACACGTTTAAGAAGAAACGATTTTCCTTTTTCTGCGTCTATGCAAAAAGTTAGCCGATTTTATCTTTTACAAGCCAACGCAAATCATTTCAAAATATAATCGACTTTTCTTAAGAGAAATCCATTCCTTTTCTAGTCGAAATGGACGATGGCTATATGAGTCGCTATTGATTATTTTGTTTTTGTTTAATTTCTGTTCGTTTGTTTTTTTTTTTTCTGTTTTTTTTTTCAAACGAGAACTAAGGGTGGATTGTTCCACATTATCTCACTTCTGTGCATACTGATTAGGTAGCTGTTAATTACAAGGAACTCGGGGCTTAAATACCTTTCACCAATGTGAAATTCATAATAATCTCTGTTTCCTAGCATTTATGCACCTTATTAATGAAGAGCTTTATGCTTGACTTGGTTGATACTTGAAGCATTATTTTGAAATGATATCAAAGTGAAATTTTAAAACTTGCACGTTGGTTTAATACAGATTTTATAAAAAGGGGCATTCAGCTGAAATATATTTGCATTTTCAATTAAAAAACACACCCACCTGATCCATCGCCTTTTTGAAAAATATGACTCGAATAACTGGCGTTTTCCTTAAATACCAGTATTTTTTCAGCTTTTATTGACTCATTATTATTATTATGGAAGCAAGAAATTGATATTGTAAAAAAGGAATAGGAGATAATGTTCAGTGTTTTTGCGACGTATTGACTTGTTGAGCAGGTTCAAACAATTAAAACTTGAAAATTAAACTCGTTCCTTTCTGCGTCACTGTGAATGAGTCTTTGGAAACTCACCATAAATTAACAAAATGATTATGTGTTTGTTTCACAACTATTGGTTGTAGGAACAAATATAAAACGTTTCCAATGTTCATGTTTGTCACATTTACGTTTTTTTTTTCTTTCAACAGATGGCACTAAACAGCCGACGCAGTTTGTGTGAAGCCGCACGTAAACTGAATTGCGATCGGGAACTGGAAGATGAACGAAAGGATTGGTGACTTTCCCTGAATATACAAGTGACTAACAACGAATGAAGAAATGCAGAAACTAAACAATTCGTAGTGTAGCTTGAAAATAAGTTAGTTTGTTTGCATGTTTACAAATGGCAATGAAAATAAAAATGATATTTTAAACTTGGGTAAGGCGCAACATGTTATGATTTTCTCTTAACAATGCCACCGATAAAATATAACAATTACAAAATGCTTGGAAGAATTACGTTGCTGTGTATATGAACCATCCAATTTGGACGGGTAGTAAGTTTTGTAATTGTTTGTAATCTTATACACTGCTGCAGTGTTTTGTATTTTAACGAGCGCTGGATATGTTATAGAAAATTCGCTTTGACATCTCCGAAGCTGAAAAAACTCGAATTCAGCAAAACACTTGTGAAGAAAAAATAAAGGAGGATTAAGGCAAACGCGTTTCAACACAAAATCATCTTATCAATATAATAGACCTAGTTGCTTCATGCCAAAGAAACCGGGTTCATCTCCGGCAGCGTGGGATCCCTGCGGCTCATGTGTGGCTTTACCTATCACAAACTAAAAAGGCATTTTGGCTTGAAAGAGTTACTTAAAAATTCATTTGACAGGAATTTATTTTCATAAAAACTACTACAACCGAAAATAGGGCTTGATATTTAAAGCGTTTATTATTAGTTTTTTTTTGACAGAATGCTACTGAGTGAAAGACCTTCATGTTGAAAGTCCATCCCGCTAAACACTCACACCTCCGCACGTTTAGGCCACTAAATCAAAATTCAACAAAAACACCAAAAATGCAAGTACTATTTTAAAAAATAGTTCCTTATCTCTAAAGTGGAGGTACGAAGAAGGGTCCTCTAAGGGTCCTAAGTTTGCTTTATCAACGTTCATTCAAACTAATCGCCCTTAAGTTGTATTCGGTTTAGAAATGGAATAATCGTTTCATTTTTGTATTTAAAACATTGCTAATGAGATGCACTGTTCTTATGGGCCGCAATGTCACATTTTACACTATTTTACATGATTGTATCTTTAGGTTTGTGTAGTACACCTGTTTTGTCAATTATTATTTGATAGTGACCACATTCATTCAAATAAATCGATCGATCGATATGTGCCATCTTTACCATTAAGTGAGTACATCTTTTTCTTTTCTTTCACATCCGATGTCCAGTCAAGCCTCAATTATAGACTTGAGGCGGCATCATATTATCTGTCCGTCCTTTTGATCCCGTATTGTTCTGCCATTTTTCACATTGGATTGAATTGAATTCAATTCAGGCCCCGTCCACACGTATACGTTTACGTTCGTAAACGCATTTTTTTTTTTATCTAAAACGCTCCCGTCCACACGAAGCCAGCCATCGTTTACGATTCGTTTTCACCTGTCCACACGTAAACGCTAAAACGATACGTAAACGCTAAAAATCTGCATGGAGCATGCGCTAGATAACTTGAGCATGCGCCATAAACAGCGGTGGCATCAGCGTTTACGAAAATATCCGTTTACGCCTGTCCACACGTAAACGGGTAAACGGCGTTTTCGAAAAAAACCACTTTGGAGAGCGTTTTCGAAAATATCCGTTTAGGGTGACCGTTTTCATCGTTTACGTGTGGACGGGAGGCGTAAACGCATAAAAAAATATGCGTTTACGAACGTAAACGAATACGTGTGGACGGGGCCTCAATTGCCCTACCCAGAAATTGATTTTTCCTACCACTAATGGTTTTTCCGTAATATTGACAGTTATAATAGAGCAAGTCTTTATACCTGGTTATGCTCACACTGGGTCACAACAGTTGAATATATAAAAGGACCGACTCCGATCTTACAAGCCAAACAGTCTCAACGTTTCTTAGAGAAAAAACATTCGACAAGTCGAGCCCTATTGTGAGAATGAAAACAACGATCGTGGTTCTCCTCCTTTTTGCCTTTTTGTTGGTACTGCTCGCGGAAGATGCTGATTGTATTGACCTTTCATGGAAAAGAAAGGGGAAAAAAGGAGTGAGGTAAAACAACATATCTAGTGACAATTCGCTTAATGTTTAACACAACAGGTTTCAACGAAATAAGATAAACAAATGATTCTCGCAGTGTTCAAAATAATCAATGATAGTTTTTACTTCAGAAGATGTTTCCGATGACCATTTATCATAACCCATCGTCAGCGCCGGGACCGCTGTAACACACGTTTTGTTATCTGTATACGGCTAGTCAATGATTATAGAAGAAACGGTTTTCATTTTTCTCTATCTGTGCAAAACGTTAGCCGATTTTATCTTCTAGTAGCCAACGCAAATCATTTCAAAATATAATCGACTTTTTTCTAAGAGAAATCATTCCTTTGGTCGAAATGGGTGATGGTTATAGCCGAAGTGTCATATGAGTCGCTATTGATTATTTTGTTTTTGTTTAATTTCTGTCCGTTTGGTTGGTTTTTTTTTCCGTCTTTTTTTTTTTCTTTTATTTTATTTTTCAAACGAGAACTGAGGATGGATTGTTCCTCATTATCTCACTTCTGTACATGCTGAATAGGTAGCTGTTAAGTACAAGGAACTCGGGGCAAAAATTCCTTTCACCAATGTGGAATTCATAATAATCTCGGTTGTTTCCTGGCATTTATGCACCTTATTAATGAAGAGCTTTATGTTTGACTTGGTTGATACTTGAAGCATTATTTTAAAATGATATCAAAGTGAAATTTTAAAACTTGCACGTTGGTTTAATACAGATTTTATAAAATGGGGCATTCAGCTGAAATACATTTGCATTTTCAATTAAAAAACACACCCACCTGATCCATCGTCGTTTTGAAAAATATGGCTCGGATAACTGGCGTTTTCCTTAAATACCAGTATTTTTTCAACTTTTATTGACTCATTATTATTATGGAAGCAAGAAATTGATATTGTAAAAAAGAAATAGAAGATAACGTTCAGTGTTTTTCGGTGTATTGACTTGTTGAGCAGGTTCAAACAATTAAAACTTGAAAATTAAACTCGTTCCTTTCTGCGCCACTGTCAATGAGTCTTTGGAAACTCACCATTAATTAAGAAAATGATTATGTATGTGTTTCACAACTATTGGTTGTAGGAACAAATATAAAACGTTTTCAATGTTCATGTTTGTCACATTTACGTTTTTTTTTTTCTTTCAGCAGATGGCACTAAACAGTCGACGCAGTTTGTGTGAAGCCGCTCGTAAACTGAATTGTGATCGGGAACTGGAAGATGAACGAAAGGATTGGTGACTTTCCCTGAAGATACAAGTGACTAACAACGAATGAAGAAATGCAGAAACTGGACAATTCGTAGTATAGCTTGAAAATAAGTTAATTTATTTGCATGTTTAGAAATGGCAATGAAAATAAAAATGATATTTTAAACTTGGGTAAGGCGCAACATGGTTTGATTTTCTGTTAACAATGCCACCGATAAAATATAACAATAACAAAATGCTTGGGAGAATTTATTTGCTGTGTTTATGAAACATCCAATTTGGATGGGTGGTAAGTTTTGTAAGCGACTGAACCCTTGTTTATAATCTTATATACTGCTGCAGTGTTTTGTATTTTAACGAGCGCTGGATATGTTATAGAAAACCCGCTTTGACATCTCTGAAGCTGAAGAAACACGAATTCAGCAAAACAATTGTGAAGAAAACTTTGAAGACAAATAAAAAAGCATCAAGGCAAACGCGTTTCAACACAAAATCAAAATTCTATCAATATAATACTCTTAGTTGCTTCATGTTACAGAATTCGGGTTAATCTCCGGCAGTGTGGGTTCCCTGTGGCTCATCAGACACATACCGGGGAAAGAGGCAGGGATGCTCGTCGGAAATTTTCAATTAAACCACTAAAGGAGACCAATCTGGGCGTGGCCCAAGCTTTTTTGTCCCCTAAAAGGGACCATTATAAAACACAGGCAAATAAAAAAAATACAGCATTAATTATTTCTTCGCGTGCAACCAAAAACGAAACCTTGACGGCTAAATATAATGGCGTTTTGCCCAGAACACCCTAAGTGAGACCAAAATCTGATATTTATACCCCTAAGCGAGACGACGAGCATCCCCGCCCCTTTCATATGGAAATTCCCCCCCCCCCCCCCCAGGGATATTACCTATCACAGACTAAAATGACATTTTAGCTTGAAAGAGTTTATTAATAGTTCATTTGACAGGAATGTATTTTCATCTGTTTCTAGTCTCTTTTGGTCGAAATGGATGATGGTTATAGCCGAACTGTCCTGTGAGTCGCTATTGATTTTTTTTGTTTAATTTCTGTTCGTTTCGTTGTTGTTTTATCCCTGTTTTATTTTTATTTTTCAACACTATCTCACTTGTGTTCATACTGAATAGGTAGCTGTTAAGTACAAGGAACTCGGGGCAAAAATACCTTTCACCAATGTGAAATTCATAATTATCTCGCTTGTTTCCTGGCATTTATGCGTCTTGTTAAGAGCTTTATGTTTGACTTCGTTGATACTTGAAACATTATTTTGAAATGACATCAAAGTAAAATTTTGAAACTTGCACGTTGGTTTAATGCAGATTATATAAAATGGGGCATTCAGCTGAAATACATTTGCATTTTCAATTAAAAAACACACCCACCTGATCCATCGTCTTTTTGAAAAATACAGTTCCGGATAACTGGCGTTTTCCTTAAATACCAGTATTTTTTAAACTTTTATTGACTCTTATTAATATTATGGAAGCAAGTAATTGATATTGTAAAAAAGAAATAGAAGATAATGTTCAGTGTTTTTGCGGCGTATTGACTTGTTGAGCAGGTTCAAACAATTAAAACTTGAAAATAAAACTCGTTCCTTTCTGCGCCACTGTCAACGAGTCTTTGGAAACTCGCCATTAATTAAGGATTTTGTATGATTGTGTTTGTTTCACAACTATTGGTTGTAGGATCAAATATAAAAAGTTTTCAATGTTCGTATTTGTCACATTTGCGTTTTTTCCTTCAGCAGATGGCACTGAACAGTTGGCATTTATGCACCTTGTTAAGAGCTTTATGTTTGACTTTGTAGATATTTGATGCATTATTCTGAAACGATATCAAAGTGAAAACGAATTTTATAAAAAGGGGCATGATTCAGCTGAAAAACATTTGCATTTTCAATTGAAAAAACAATCACGCACACACACCTGATCCATCGTCGTTTTGAAAAATATAGCTCGGATAACTGGCGTTTTCCTTAAATACCAGTATTTTTTTTAACTTTTATTGACTCATTATTATTATGGAAGCAAGAAAATGATATTGTAAAAAAGAAATAGAAGATAATGTTCAGTGTTTTTGCGGCGTATTGACTTGTTGAGCAGGTTCAAACAATTAAAACTTGAAAATTAAACTCGTTCCTTTCTGCGTCACTGTCAATGCCGGTCTTTGGGAACTCACCATTAATTAACAAAATGATTAAGTGTTTGTTTAATAACTGTTGGTTTTAGGAACAAATATAAAACGTTATCAATGTTCATGATTGTCACGTTTTTTTTTCTTTCAGCAGACGGCACTTAACAGACAACGCAGTTTGTGCGAAGCCGCACGTAAACTTAATTGCCATCGGGAACTGGAAGATGAACGAAAGGATTGGTGACTTTCCCTGAATATACAAGTGACTAACAACGAATGAAGAAATGCAGAAACTAAACAATTCGTAGTATAGCTTGTAAATAAGTTAGTTTGTTTGCATGTTTAGAAATGGCAATGAAAATAAAAATGATATTTGAAACTTGGGTAAGGCGCAACATGGTTTGATTTTCTGTTAACAATGCCACCAATAAAATATAACAATAACAAAATGCTTGGGAGAATTTATTTGCTGTGTATATGAAACATCCAATTTGGATGGGTGGTAAGTTTTGTAAGCGACTGAACCCTTGTTTATAATCTTACATACTGCTGCAGTGTTTTGTATTTTAACGAGCGCTGGATATGTTATAGAAAACCCGCTTTGACATCTCTGAAGCTGAAGAAACACGAATTCAGCAAAACAATTGTGAAGAAAACTTTGAAGACAAATAAAAAAGCATCAAGGCAAACGCGTTTTAACACAAAATCATAATCTCATCAATATAATACTCTTAGTTGCTTCATGTTACAGAATTCGGGTTAATCTCCGGCAGTGTGGGTTCCCTGTGGCTCATCAGACACATTACCCGGGGAAAGAGGCAGGGATGCTCGTCGGAAATTTTAAATTAAACCACTAAGGGAGACCAATCTGGGCGTGGCCCAAGCTTTTTTGACCCCTAAAATAGACCATTTTAAAACACAGGCAAATAAAAAAATACAGTATTAATTATTTCTTCGCGTGCAACCCTAAACGAGACCTTGACGGCTAAATTTAATGGCGTTTTGCCCAAAACACCCTAAGTGAGACCAAAATCCGAAATTTATACCCCTAAGGGAGACGACGAGCATCCCCGCCCCTTTCATATGGAAGTCCCCCTCCCCCAGGGTCATTACCTATCACAGACTAAAAAGGCATTTTAGCTTGAAAGACTTTATTAATAGTTCATTTGACAGGAATGTATTTTCATCTGTTTCTAGTCTCTTTTGGTCGAAATGGATGATGGTTATAGCCGAACTGTCCTGTGAGACGCTATTGATTTTTTTTTTTTTAGTTTAATTTCTGTTCGTTTCGTTGTTGTTTTTTTCCTGTTTTATTTTTCAAACGAGAACTGAGGATGGATTGTTCCTCATTATCTCACTTCTGTGCATACTGAATAGGTAGCTGTTACGTACAAGGAACTCGGGGCAAAAATACCTTTCACCAATGTGAAAGTCATAATAATCTCGCTTGTTTCCTGGCATTTATGCGTCTTGTTAAGAGCTTTATGTTTGACTTCGTTGATACTTGAAACATTATTTTGAAATGACATCAAAGTAAAATTTTGAAACTTGCACGTTGGTTTAATGCAGATTATATAAAATGGGGCATTCAGCTGAAATACATTTGCATTTTCAATTAAAAAACACACCCACCTGATCCATCGTCTTTTTGAAAAATACAGTTCCGGATAACTGGCGTTTTCCTTAAATACCAGTATTTTTTAAACTTTTATTGACTCTTATTAATATTATGGAAGCAAGTAATTGATATTGTAAAAAAGAAATAGAAGATAATGTTCAGTGTTTTTGCGGCGTATATTGACTTGTTGAGCAGGTACAAACAATTAAAACTTGAAAATAAAACTCGTCCCTTTCTGCGCCACTGTCAACGAGTCTTTGGAAACTCGCCATTAATTAAGGATTTTGTATGATTGTGTTTGTTTCACAACTATTGGTTGTAGGATCAAATATAAAAAAGTTTTCAATGTTCGTATTTGTCACATTTACGTTTTTTCTTTCAGCAGATGGCACTGGACAGCCGACGCAGTTGACATTTATGCACCTTATTAAGAGCTTTATGTTTGACTTTGTAGATACTTGATGCATTATTCTGAAACGATATCAAAGTGAAAACGAATTTTATAAAAAAGGGGCATGATTCAGCTGAAAAACATTTGCATTTTCAATTGAAAAAAACAATCACGCACACACACCTGATCCATCGTCGTTTTGAAAAATATAGCTCGGATAACTGGCGTTTTCCTTAAATACCAGTATTTTTTCAACTTTTATTGACTCATTATTATTATGGAAGCAAGAAAATGATATTGTAAAAAAGAAATAGAAGATAATGTTCAGTGTTTTTACGGCGTATTGACTTGTTGAGCAGGTTCAAACAATTAAAACTTGAAAATTAAACTCGTTCCTTTCTGCGTCACTGTCAATGCCGGTCTTTGGGAACTCACCATCAATTAACAAAATGATTAAGTGTTTGTTTAATAACTGTTGGTTTTAGGAACAAATATAAAACGTTTTCAATGTTCATGATTGTCACGTTTTTTTTTTCTTTCAGCAGACGGCACTGAATAGCCGACGCAGTTTGTGCGAAGCCGCACGTAAACTTAATTGCCATCGGGAACTGGAAGATGAACGAAAGGATTGGTGACTTTCCCTGAATATACAAGTGACTAACAATGAATGAAGAAATGCAGAAACTGTACAATTCGTAGTGTAGCTTGAAAATAAGTTAGTTTGTTTGCATGTTTAGAAATGGCAATGAAAATAAAAATGATATTTGAAACTTGGGTAAGGCGCAACATGGTATGATTTTCTCTTAACAATGCCACCGATAAAACATAACAATTACAAAATGCTTGGGAGAATTAAGTTGCTGTGTATATGAACCATCCAATTTGGTTGGGTAGTACGTTTTGGAAGCGATTGAAGGAAACGTTTTGTTTTTTTTTTAACTCGAACCCTTGTTTAGAGCCTTATATATACTCCTCTTGTGTATTCTATTTTAAGGACTCGCTCTAGCCAAACAATTGTCAAGGAACAATTGGAAGACAAATTAAAAAAGGATTAATACAAAAGCGTTTCAACACAAAATCATAACCCTGTCAATATAATACACCTAGTTGCTTCATGCTGTAGAAACCGGTTTAATCACCAGCAGTGTGGGATCCCTGTGGCTCATGTATGCTTTACCTATCACAAAGTAAAAAGGCATTTTGGCTTGAGCGAGTTACTTAAAAGTTCATTTGACAGGAATTTATAATTCATGCACATAGCGCAATGAGTAAAATAAAATAAAATGCCCTCCGTTTTTTTTTCTTTATTTTTCTTTTTATTATTATTATTATTTTTTGTGTCACGATTTTGCATGCAAATTTATGCACGCATATTTTAAATTGTGCACTTCCGGTTCATAGCTTTGCCGTTTACACTTCCGGTTTAGTGACTTCCGGCTACTCTCACTTCCGACAAAACATCTTTACTGAAGTGTCACGACAGCGTTTCCTACAACCCTACTCACATTAGTAATGTTCACGTCAGGTGTATTATTTTCACAAGAATGACTGGCTTCATTGTGGTACAGCCTTCATTTATACAACATTCAACAGTAACGTGCATGGTTTGCAGTACGACGACTGAATGAAAGGAGTAAATCTTCTCCATGTCGGACGTCTTGTTATCTTGTTTAAAATCTTAAAAGATAAATTGCTTATTTTCTTATAGTACATTGAAATATAAGACAAATATTTCTTACGGATGCGCATGACAAACATTTTCCGTCATCTGGTCTTATTGGTGTATAAGTCAGTCCTGTATTTCTCCCATCGAGGTGAACGTTGCTTTTATACACAGCATACAACTTGAGGCCGAATTTGGCGCGATTCTGAAAAATTAATTTAAAAATAGCTATTTTTAATTAGAGTTCTTCCGAGGCAAAAATGCCAAACATCGATCTCTCGCACTGGTAAGCATATTGTCAATTTATTCCCCTTTTTACTGCCAATTCTTTACAATGCCTGTGTCGGAGCAGTCCTCGCTGCCTGTGGTGAGTAATTTTAAACGGCCCGTTTATCGTAGTTTTCCAGTATGTGGCTGAAAATTGTAAGAAAGTTCATCACATCCATTGCCAAATAATTTATTCCAAAATAATTTATTTACATTGCCACGGTGAAACGAGTACTGATCATCCATACCCATGCATGGTTTCATCGCTTTCGACTATCTTTAGAGAGAAGCAAGTATTCTTAAGGGCGTTTTCTTTACATTTTGAAGTATTTTAATAAAAAGCGTGTGCTTTCATCCCGGCAATGGTAAATAAACATCTTAAAAATCGGACAATGGGCGGAATATTATCTTCGGTGAAATACAAGGACGTCACATGTGACGTTACAGGATCTTACACCGATTGCGCGCATTCTGACATCCAGAAAATCGAGAATGTCCACCGTTATGTTTTTAACGGTCGATGCCATCATTATAACATTCAGTAGCAGCCAAGCCTTTTGTAATGGTCGATGTCATTTCTCTCAAGTTTATGCCTGGACTGGGACGAAAGTAGGCTATCATTATTAGATAAAATTGGGCCTAGGTAAAGCGATCATTAGACTAAGCTAGATTCGCGACAATGTTAGATTTAGGGAAAGGGTCACCCGTTATAGATGTATATCTTTAAGAAAAACATCTTTTGTAATTACATTTTTGTTGCGTTTGCTGGATCAGCCTAGTGGTGTAGTGGCGAAGGAGGGATGTTGGTATACAAGAGGTTCCGGGTAAGATTCTTGGTTATTAATTGCATTTTTTTCTTTTTCTGATAGAAAAAAAAAATCGATAAAATGACAGCGACCGTATACGAAAGGGAAATTCGCTTCGTCGCGCAAATCGATCTTATCGGAGCAAAAATGTGAACATGACCGAGGAAAGAGTCAAGCGATCTTGTTATGCGTCTGGTGAAATTTTAGAGCGCTTACCATTCGTCAGAAGTGGCCGGCGGACTGGTCAGTTCGTAAACAGAATACAATAGCGATCTTACACGTTTGTAGGACATAACGGTTACCCGTCTCTTTTATGACAACTTCATTACCACCTGAAAATCAACATGTTATTTACTGTGCATTACACTTGGCTTGTCTTTTCCAGCTCTTCGCGCTTATATTTCCCGCTTCAATTAGGAATGCACATAGTGTAACACCTTCTTGACGCTTTTTCAAAAATTGTTTACATGCGTATGGTGCTTCGCTACTAACAAACAACGGATTGCGATAAATGTTAACAACTTTTCACATCCACAAGTGGCCAAACTGGTGCCGAGAAAGTGCAGTACAAGCAAAAGAGAAAATAACTTTAAACTTTGATGATATTCTACATGGCAGAGCAGGTGGTGTATATTGGTTGTGCACTGCCAATTTACCGAAACAATTATCCATGATTTTTTTGTTTAAGGTAAAGTTATTTTCTGGAGGTAACAGGTTATGTTGTCACGTTTGTGTATGCAAATTGCATTCAGTGGTTTTGAGGTTTTCATGAATTTGGCTCAAAGAAAACAAAAACAAAACTATGTAAAATGCAAATATTACTGGGATGCTGTTTTTAGGAAAACATTCGCGGTTTAAAATAGACAACAGGCAGACGACTACTTTATGTGAATTTAAGTTAAAGCGCTTTTAAGAATGCGACTAGAGATGGTTGGAAGGCACTCGGTGTTGTGACAATTGTCATGTTTGCCAAAAAAGGTGTCTATCCGTCGGGTGGTCACTTTAACTGTGTTACTGGTTGTATACTTAACAAATTACGAATTCCTGGATGTAATCCCGTCGTTGGAATTACTACGGCACGTTTAAGGTTATTTAGTGGATAATTTGGAGCAAAACGTGTCTTACAAACAAGAGTAATTATTTGAATTCTTCTCAAGCACCTGGCACGGTATCAAAGCGACAACAAAACATTCAATGTTGGCAAAATAAAAGCGACAAATATGCCAATCTGCAGTGGAATATTCTAGACAAGAGATATGATTTTGCACATTTTCAAGCAGAGATTCTCTTTATAGATTTGCTGTCGGGAAACATTCAACGAGGTAGCACACGTAAATATCACACATTTACTTTTTTACCATTGGAAACATCAATAACCTGGCTATAATAGACCTGCGACTTATAAGCCGTGCGGATTCAGCAATTGAAAAAATTAAGTGTCCTATTTTTGGTATGTATATATAGATTTTCCGGTTAAAATGAATGAGCAAAAGACGGAACGACTTATGGAAAAGGAAGACGAAACTTCAGATTTTAGCCGAACAGAGAAAGACGGACCAACACTTAACGGTGAAGATGATACCTCTTCCGTTGGAGAGAATGTTGATGAAACGTGGTTGGAAGGAAACGAAAACAAATCAATAACAAACGAAGACGAAGATACAGGCCCGCACATTAGAGTTTCAGATGAGTTACCCGTTGATAAAGAATCTGAAGAAGAGTCCCTTGATGAGATTGAAGAAGTAGAAAACGAGGATGGGGATGAAGGAGTAGGATCGTTAATGGATGAGATGTCAGCTAGCGCTGATCTAGTGACAACCGCAAGTCTGGAGGACGACACCGTGGGGTTTGTAGAAGATGATGCTGACATAGCAACCAATGTTGTAGCTGGGAGCTCTGGCTCAAATGAAAAGGAAGCGTCAATACTGGAGGATGAGGAAGATAAAAGCGAAGATACACAAGTAGAAGATGGATTACTAATGGCAGACGAAGTTACAAGTTCTGAAGGCTTAAAAGAACCCGAAAATGAGTTTGACATCTCAGAAGAGAAGGATGATTTGCCTCAGTTTACTTCTGAGACAAGTAAAGACGACGAATTCGCGCAACAAAACGAGGAATACGGTGAGGGGGAAGATGGTGATCGATATGACGGTGATAGAGGGGAAAATGATTATGGCGATAAAAAGGAGCACGACGTTTCGATTACAGAGGGTGAGATGGGAGAAACTATGGATGGATATTCGCAAGTATCCGACAGTGAAACTCTGACACCTAGAGATGACAACTTTGAAATTACTGATTGCTCTCTATACGAAGAAGCAGACGAAGACAAGCTGGAAAATGATGAGAGAATTCAGACGCCCGGCCAGCTCGACGAAGAGATCTTGCCAGATGACAATAAGGAGCATTTGCAAGAATGTGGGATGGATTTATCTGGAATTGGCGCAGCAAACGTACTCTCAGACGCAGAAATTGAAACCCCTTCTTCATACACTGAAAAGGATGAAAACACACCGAACACAGCACAAAATGACGGCGCAGATGATGATGACGGAGGACAGGGGAGCGATGTTTTGGAAGAACAAAACCGGATCAAGGATGATGACAAGATATTATCACAACACGAAGATGAACATAACGGACGTGAAAAGCCAGAAGAGCAACCGCAAATGGAAACCCCCCCATTGTATTCTCAAATGAACAGCAATGGAGAAATTGTCTCAACATATGATGATGCACCAGAGAGTGAACCAAAAGACGGAGAAAGTGGATCGCATTTGGAGGAGGACATGAATGAAGGAATGGATGGTGATTGTTTCTATGATGATGATTTATCATCAATATTTTCTGATGACGGTCGAGATATGTCTACCATTGTTCAAGAAAACAATATTTTACGAGAGGCTATGATTCAGCTAAGAAACGACAACCCGGGTGGATTTACCGACACAGTCAGCGAAACATCGGACGAGGTTGACGATTTGTATCCATATCGAACCGGCGGGGATAGTAAAATGCCCACGAGCAAATTGATGGCAGACAGAGATTTCAACGATGCAAGGTTGAATGAGCTTATGCGAGAGAAGAGAGACTCTCAGTCAAAAATGCGACAGTTGGAAAGGGAAAAGGCGGCAGCTGACAGGAGGTATAGACAAGACAAAATGGAAAGAGATTTTCTAGAGGAAAGGTTCACTTTAAAGGCATCTCAACTAGAAGACGAAATACGAAATTTAAAACAGGAAAACCAGCGCCTTAAACGTCATCCACAAGGAAAAGGAACAACTCCTAGCTCGGGAAGTAAGAACTTCGGCAGTACAAAAAATCCTGGGATAGATTTATTGAGCGACGACGAAGATGGAAATCTTCCAGGGAAAAATGGCTTTGCTAATGACATTGCAATGTTGGCAAAAGAAAACGAGAAATTGAGCGAGATAATAGACCACCTGCTTGAGTCTCCTAGAGATGATTCTTTTAACGACTTTGTTGACACTTTAGACAAATACGTACCAAAAGAAGAATACATTAGGGTTGAAAATGAAAAGCTGAAGCTGGAGACAGTACTTAGGGAAAAAGAGCGAAATATAAAGGAACAAGAACGATTGCTGGAAGAGACTAAATTTGACTTAGAAGAAGAAATTGAAATTCTGAGGGATAACCTGAAAAAGGCGGAAAATAAAAATAAAGAGAAAGGGAAACTATTGAACCAGTACGACATAAAAATGATGGATGTGAAAGCGAAATTTACAGAAAAGGTTAGCAAGCTCGAAAGCAGACTAGACCAAGAGGTGTCAAAGAAAGTGAAGCTGGAATCTGTCATCATAAATCTAAAGAAATGCAATGAAAATTTTGATAAAGAAATCCAAGGTTTGAAGAATCGTGTCAAAAAGCTACAAAATAATGAGTTGGAGGTGGAAGAGAAAAACCGCCGTGAAAAATCCCAGGTTGAAGGACGTTTAAGCCAGGAAGCCGAAGAAAAAGCAAAGCTCGGACGAAACGTAGAAGCTCTCTTACAAGATTTAATGCAGCTGAAAAATAAAATGCTCGAAGAAACGGAAAAGCATCGTAAGGAGAAGGAACAACTTAGGTCTGAGTTCGATAACGAGAAAGCTAAGATGGCGGCCGCACAAGAAAATGACTACCGTCGACTCATGTCTGAGTTGGACGAACAACGAAAACGAAATGAGCAGATGAAAAGGCGAATGGCGGAGATCCCTGGAGAGACGATCGTCTCAGTTATGGAAAACAAGACGGAGGCCGGAATGTTTGAAAGCCCCATCAACGGCATTGAGCCAGGTTTGCTAGAAATGGCATTTCAAGATGAGCAATTCAATGACCCAGAGAAGGACAACGTTATGGCCATAAACGATCTTCGACCTACAAGTGATTTATCTAATGTTACTAAACCTCTAGATGAAAACACTTCAAGTGATATCAATAAGCTACAGAGAAAACTAATAGAAGTGACGAAATGTAACAGCATCATGCAACGAAGGAACAAAGAAATCGAGGAAGAGAACATAGATTTGAAGGAAAGGATGGAGCGAGTTGGAAGAGACGTAAACAAGTTGAGAGAGCTTGAAGACAAAAATGAAGAACTGCAAGAAGAAATCGCTCGAAATGCGAAAAAGAGAAACGAAATGCAAAAGAAACAGGAAGATATGATGGAAGAAATCGAGGATATCTCCAAAAAGTTGAACAAAGTGGAAGGAAAGAATTGTGACCTTTCAGAAGAAGTAGATCGGCTTACAAAAAAGATCAAAACTATGGAACAGGAATACATGGAAGAAAAAACAAAGCTGGTGTCCACTCTGGAAAAGGAAAAATCAAGCGCAATCGATGAAACAAAAAATCGACTGCACGAACAAAAGGCAAAATGCAAGAAACTGGAGAGTGAGATTGACAATTTAAACGCGGATATTAAAACTCTTAAAGACGCCAAGCGGGCGGCAGAGGAAAAGTTTGTAAACGATACAAGTGAACTTGTCGATAGACATAATGCGGATATTGCAAACGAAAGGGATAGGTACCGCCAACTACAAGATGAACTGAACAACAACGCAGGAGCTGTAAGAAGGGTCACTGAAGAGTGGGAACAGATGTTGCGAAATGCTGTGTCTCGATATGAAGAAGATCTGCAAAAAAATGAAGAGGAGCGAAGAAAAATGACAAACGAGTTTCAGCGACAGAAGGACGAGATGAAGTCTAGATTCGATAAAGAAAGGGGAAAGTTGGAACTACGGATGCAAGAAATGGAGAGAATGAGATCACCATTGGAATTGGAAGTGATACAAGAAAGTGCACCGGTTAGTTTCGAAAATCCCCAGAATGACATATTGGAAGACAGAAATGGTGACTTAGATGGGGACAGAAGCCATATCAGTAACATCATTGCAGAGAAACACGAAACGATTCGAGCTCTTGCGACACAGAAGCAGAAACTTGCGCAAAAACTGGAGCAAATGCAGAAAAGCCACGACGATGAGAAAAATGATTTGTGTCAAGAACACAAGAAGGAGAAGCAGAAGCTCGAAGAGACACTGACAGACGATTACAAAAGAAGACTGGAAGAAAGTAAGAGATATTACGAAAGACTTCTTGACGATCAACTTAAAAAGCACGAGAAAGAAGAAAAAGAACTAGAAAATAAGTTTACGAAAGAGAAAGGAGAATTAGAAGAGAAATTAAAGCAAGATCTATCGAGTAATTTGTCTTCAAGGAGTGCTGGGCTCGAGAACAAGATTCAAGATCTGGTTTCGCAAAAGGTGCATGAGCAGAAGGAAATAACAAAAAAGGTGGAAGTGCAAATGAGAAACAGGTTGAAAGAGATGCAGAACGAAAAGAATGAGAATAAACGAAAATTTGATAGAGAAAAGAAGGTATTGGAAGCGACCATTCAAGCCCTGACCAAAGAGCTAGAGAAAGTGAAGCAAGAGAAAAAAGATTTGAAAAAGAAGCAGAAGAAAGATAAAGCAGATATGGAAGAAGCTTTTGAAAACGAAAAGAAAGAGGCGAAGCAGATGTGGGAAAAATGCAAAATTGACACCATCAATCAAATCGAAGAAGAATGGTCAGAAAAGTTGAAAAACGAACAAACAAAAACAGAGATTTTCAAAGACGAACTACAAGAAAAGTACGAAACCAAAATCAAGCAGATGAGACTCAAGTTCAAGGCAGAAAAATCTGAGCTGGAAAGCCGTTTGGCTGACGCTGCTTCCGATACTAACTCTTTCGCTGAAGCGAAAAAGGAAATGCAAGCCGCTTTGGAAGACGAGTACAAACGAAAACTACAAAAGGAAAAAGAAAATATCGAAGGCATCCTGCAAGGGCTGCGGAGAGAGATAGAAAGACTGCAAGAGCACAGAAAGCAACTGCAGAATCAAATGGCGCAAAGAGAGAGTCAAGCAAAGGCAACCTCCCCAGCATTGTTAGACGCCAACTCACAGGTAAGGGTTTTCACATTATGCCGGCATATTTAAGGTTGTTTTTTTTTTCGTCCAACGATGCTTACTACTACCCAGGCGAAATGGACATATATACATGCGCGGACTTTTTCAGCATGACATTTTTAAGAAATTAAAAAAATAGGAGGAAAATGAGCACTATTTAAATTTATCCGACTGTGGCAATTTGTCAGTTTTGAAGCAAGATCAATTCTTGCAGCATTTAACAGCTTTAAATTATCCTGTATTACGAGAAATTACGCAAAAAGGTATAGGGAAGTCTTCCAGGCATTATTGAAAAGCTAATTAAACACGATTTAACATCATTAAATATTATAATGCTGAAACATGTTTTGATTTAACTAACGCAAAAATAATGCGTGACTTTTTCTTAAGTCGTTCATCAAAATCGTTGGAACGGACGGATACGCGTTGAACGATAATTCGAAACTCGATTAGCCTCCTTGTATTACAGCCTTAGGCAAGACACGTTCTTTACATGGTCTCTCTCCACCCAGGTATAACATGTGAATGTGAACCATCCAGCAACATTGACGGGGTGGGGGTGGGGTGGGGTGGGGTGGTGGTTGTACAACTCCTACTAACCTCTTGCCAAAGAAGCTGGAGATGAGCGCTCAACAAATAAGTCACCAGACTCGCATCAAAGCTTACTTTTAACATAATGAAAACTATACTCGCAGGTTTTGGCAAAGTTAGACAATGAATACCAGGAACAGTTGAGAAGAGAGAAAGAACATCATGAGAGCAAAATGAGAGACCTTCAAACAGATATCGAAAAGCTTCACGAAGATCTTTCCGAAATGAAGGCAAAGGCTCGTCAAGAAAAAAGCCGAGTAAAGGCAGAATTTGAAAGGGAAAGAGAAGAAATTGAGGAGCAATTTGACAAGGAGAGGAACGAATGGCGCACGAGAATGAACATGATTACATCAGTAAGTTGACTACCAGCCTTTATAACTAATACTAGCAGTAATCGGAGATTATGGAGACGCGTTCGAAGGAACTTCCGGCGGAAATGAGCCCCTGTAAAAAACCAATAGGGGCGGCCATTTGGAAGACCGGCCACCAAAAAATCTCAAATTTTACTGCACATAAACCACAGGACTACCAACACGAAATTAGGATTGCGTTCTTCGAACGCGAAAAGCATCTCATACTTACAAGGACAATTATAAGAAACAAGCAGCAGAAATAAATTAAGCGGGAAAAAGAGAGAGAACGAGAATCCGAATAGAGGGACGAGTAATTTCGGTCTGCTAAATAAGGGAAGCATTGTGCAAATGGGAAAGAGAGTAGAAAATTGGTTCGAATAGGGTCGAGGACCGGAAGACATGGGTCGAGAAACGGGAGAAAGTGAAAAGTGGAAAAATTGCAATATTTATATTTTGTAATAGTAATAGCGCTAAAAGACGGGAGAACCCAAGAAAAGGAGAGGCGGGAAACCCCAAGGAAAGGAATGGCAAGACTGATGTAATATAAAGACATGAGAAGCGGTTAACACAATTTGATGACCGTGAAATTAAGCCTTGTGCACAAACCTAGGATGATGTTTGTTTGCGATGAAGGGGGCAAGGAGAGAAGGGGGCAAGGAGAGAAGAGGGACAAATACTCCCTCTTCCCCCATCCTTTACTCCGCCTTTCATCCCTTTCCTTGGGGTCTCTGCCAATGAGAAAACAGGATTCGACTGTGCAAAACACACTGTACATTCACGAACAGTCTCACTTGTGCCAAACAAGCTCTAACTAAACTAACGATAGCCTTACCTTCCACCGCGGTCAAACGTCCGAGGCGTTTTTCGTTTTATTTAGATGGGATTTTATTTAATATTAAATGGAAATATGGGCAAGGATTAGTTGACGTTACTATCTTTTAATTTTTCTCAAAATGATGAGCTTTTTTTCGTTGAAAACTGACCAAAACTCTGCGCCTGGTCAAAATTATGTTGGCAAATGGCGCCGACAATTCCGCAGTTCACAGTTTTTAAACGCTTAGAACTTTTTTGGTAAACTTTCAAAATGTTTGGTAAATTGACAGTGTATTGGCAATATATTAAACTTTAAAATGTGAAAATGACAACCTTAACTTTTAAGTACTTTGCTTAACTTTTGCAAATTTCTCTCGTTTGACCGCGGTTAAGCCTTACCTTTGCTCTGATTTCTTCAGAGGTCGTCTCATCTTGAACGTCGATCACGTGACGTGAGACAGAGAGATTACAGCGAGAGGGGCAGAATGTACCGTGGTGGAAACACGTGAAGCTCCACTTGCTAGCATCAACTGTGGAACTTAGGAGGAAGATTGTATTTAAGTAGGGGTAATCATTTTAATCAGCATACTGGCTTACATAACTGTTATTATTGGGGGTGGGTGGGTGGGATGGTCATTAGTAAAATGATGTTAAGATCATTAAAAGATACACGATAACCGTCGTGTTTAGAAATGATTGTCTTCGTAGCTGTCTTGTGTAAAAGGTTCTAATTATCGTCGTATAAGCAAGACTTAACAGAAAGTAATCATGTATCCAATAATTAAGGTGGCCAACAGTGAAATACGTCACTGAGCTATAAGACGAAACAACAACAATTTATTCTTTCACTCCTGAGAGAAGCCAAAATTAAAATTCACGAATTTTTAAAAAAATACTGGAAAACAGTACAATGTACCATGTACCAATGTACCATACAACAAGTTTAACTCTGGCAGATATACATATACGAAGATATGCTAACTTTCTTGGTAAGAGCACCTTGCATAAAATATACAAAGACTCTGCATCAAACCAAACAATTAGTTATTTTCATAGTTATTGGAAAACTACGCATGCATACCGAGCACTATGTGTTGAAAAATGATCTAGGAAGGCTTTGTAACAAATTATGTGTACAGGAACGTCCCTATGTAGTATAAGTTTAGCACGATATTCGTTTACTGAATGAGAAGGAAAATCACAGAAATGGCGGCAACTAGTAGTTATTTTTATGGTTAATGAAAAACTGTGCTAATCTTGCATCGACACCAAGCACTATGTGTTGGGATAGTTAATTTAGGAAGGCTTTATTGAAAAATTGTAATGTCCCTACTTGCTGTATGGTTATGACACGATATTCCTTCACTCAGTGGGAGGATTATTTTTTTTTGGAACTTTCATGTATTATTATATAAACAGTCATTTACTTACTTTGTATGGCAAATTATTTTGCTCAGTAATTACAGTTGGCAATGAAGAAAGGATCACCGCAGGATTGAATTCAATTCATTATATTAACTTCAGAGTTTTAGAAGGATTTCCCCAACAGAAAAAAAGAAAACATAATTTCACTGTCGAATTTATCGATGAGCAATATTGGTATAAGCCTATAAAACTCACAAGTTTGAAATGCATTCTACAGGACGATGATCTTTTCTTCATTCCATTTTGAATCAATAGTTCAGGTGCCATGGGATGACACAATGTTAGTGAAACACTTCAACTAGTTAGTATCTCTTAGGATGAAACGTTATTTTAGATATTTGATGAAAAGGGTGTATTAAGTGTAAAACAATTTAGGAAGAATAAAATAAATATTGTGTGATAAAAACGTTGCTGTACTCATTTTATCCATTGAAAACGTCTCGTATAGAACCTGTAGATTTAAATTGATATTTACGGGATAGCCTGCCAGCAACCTTTCGCGCTCGGGGACGAGATTTGGGGGAGGGGAAGGGGGGAGGGGGGGAGGGGGAGGGGGGAGGGGGGCGGGGGAGGGGGAGGGGGGAGGGGGCGGGGGAGGGGGGGAGGGGGAGGGGGAGGTTGGAGCGGGAGGTGGAGGGGGAGGGGGGGAGGTCTCGGAGGCGGGATTTGGGAGAAGGGGAGGGGGAGGGTGCATGTATATTAATTGCAAATTATCAGTGATCAAAAATTATACTTTTTTTTCTTTTTTTTTAAATCAAAATGCTTATGGCGTTTATTTAAAACTCCTTCTTCAATCCATCTTCTTGCGTTTCTACATTTCTCCTTTTTGTGGGGTCCTGTAGTTGCGCTTACATCCCATTCTTTCCCATTTATCTTCAATGCAATTTATATTTCCCTGTTTCTTCTGTTTTATTGTCCTCTCGGGCTCTGGGTCTCATCTCCATTGTACCGTGGTTCTGTATTTCTGCAATCATGCAACTTTACGTTCCTGTTGGGCTTCAGGTTATTCCCCGTTCCGAGGTTGCGCGGGAGATTGGGTCAAGTTACGTGTCGCAAAGCATAATAGGGCTGTTTTGGGGGCGCTTCTCTATACCTCGTCGCTATGTAATATCCTCTATGTACGACATAATACACAGCATCACAGGAAAGTACTGCTCAGTAGCTTTCATTTGAATGATCACACTGTAGGATTTCATCAACAGACTCAAAAGTTAGAACCACCATGTACAGCATAATATACAGCACCGCAGGAAAGTACTGCTCAATAGTTTTCAGTTGGATAGTCACACTGTAGGATTTCATCCACAGAGTCAAAAGTTTGACCCAACTGGTACAGCAACATAAACTGCACCACTGGAAAGTACTGCTCAAAAGCTTTCATTTGAATAGTGCATGGTATCTGAAAGTACCAGCTTTTATTTGAATAGTCACACAACTAAGGATTTCTTGAGTCAAAAGTTAGAAAATCGCATATTTACCCTTACATAACTTAAAAATTGCCGCTGGGGGTACAAGAGATAAATCAATGAATTCCCGTAGAGTGTCAGGGGGACTACAGGACGGTATAAAAAAAAAACAATATATAACTCAAAATATAATAGCAAGAAATTGGTTGTGTAAGTGAAATAACTGAAAAGCGCATCATAAACAAATTAATCCTTCTTTCCTTGGTTGTCTATGATGGAGAGGTGATTTTTCTTGCTGGCCGTTATAATGAAGGTTTAACAGCATTTTTGGATGTCTTCCGAGGTCGCTAATACTAAAAATGCTGAACCCAATCCAGGCCGGGTTGTTTCTTTCGATGACGCCGATCACAAATATTCATGAAATGCTTCAGGTTTTCCACAAGCCAATGGAAATTCTCTAAAGTTAGCCACCTGCCAGTGAACATACACTTCCCTACCTGCGGGTCAATAAGGGAAAATATCGCACGAAAATAGCAAAGAATGCGCACTTTAAGCAAATGGGTCTTTGGAAATAGCTATTGGACGACAGTTTTTTAAGGACAAAGTTTGCAGAGGAACGGAATTCCAGGTCAGTAAGGGATAAATGTTATTTGAAGCTATTGGTGTTTGAAGGAACGCCGTTTTATGCATGAGGCCTTTGATAACCTTGCTAAATTGTTACTTAAAATTAACAGCAGCTGAATGTCAAAGTTTGCCTATCGTGGCTTAAAACGTTTTGCTGGTACAAATACAAACCTGTACACGGCTCAGTGCAGGAAAGTCATGTTGCCAAAGTGCTTCGAAGCCGGCTTACAAACGTATCTAAAGCCCTATGTAACTGGACAGGCTTTACGAAAAACGCTTCCATGCATTTAACTCATTTACGTTCTGTGCGAATGCATATTACATAATTTTAGGAATATAAGAAACTGGAAACACATTTACGAAAACAATGGTCTGCGCCGAGAGGTCTTTCCTGTGCGATGCCATAATACACATTGTAATGTCAAGCACGCCTGTCGGGCTTCAATAAAAGTTGAGGTTTTTAACCATCAAATAATTTAGATAACCACTTTCTTCCTAATTCTAGCATATACATTTTGGCAGTAAAGGAATATTTCTCCTTGTAAATTCATTATCTAACATGTTGGCCGCCAAATCTATAAACAGACGCTGTGGTCGGCTGAGACGCCGAAGCTCAGTTTATGGTCGTATTAAATTAAAACGGACAAGAAATACTAATTCAAATCTAGATAAAACACAGCGCACAGGTTTCGGAAAATATGATTCTTCTCGTTTCCTTCTAGGAACAAACCTTTATTCTGTTGAAGAAATGCTGAAATAATCAATCTAGCAGTACTTAACCGCGGTTATATTTGTTTTGCAGCATTCATTTATTATTATTATTATTATTATTATTATTATTATTATTATTATTATTATTATATTTTAGACCTATTGGCTATAGAAGGGGTTACGAATATAACGAAACGATTCGATTTGATTCGTGTCTTTCCAATATAACAATGTACAAATCGCCAACATGAGTAATTTTGCCTCCGAGATAAACGCGATGGACGGTGTGTTGCTAAGGAACCTAGTTGACCAATAATGGCGATTGCAGGCTCAATTCAAAGGGGACAGACTTCAAATAAATGTGGCTTCTGATTCGATTTTTCCAGTGGTTTTTTTTAATTGTAATTTCCACGGAAGTAGTATCTTTACTTAAAAGAAGCATTTCACATCACGGGAAATGGCAGCCATAAAAACCGAAATGAGTTCTCAAAATGTTTATTAATTGCCATTCAAATGAAAGCTATTGAGCAGTGCTTTCCCGTGGTGCTGTTTATTATGCTGTACAAGGTGGTTCTAACTTTTAAGTCTGTGAATGAAATCCTGAAGTGTGACCATTGAAATGAAAGCTATTGAGCAGTACTTTACTGCATAACTGTTTATTATGCTGTTCAAGGTGGTCACAACGTTTTAGTCTATGGCTGGTGGGATCCTTAATTATGACTATTACAATGACGGCAACTGGGCAGCCCTTTATTCCTGGGGACTGTTTATTGTGCTGTACAAGGTGCTTCTTACGATTGAGCCTGTGGATGAAATCCTAAAGTGTGACCATAAATAAACGTTATTGAGCAGTACTTTCCGGTGATGCTGTACAAGGTGGTTCCATCTTTTGAGTCTGTGGATGACATTCCAATGTGTGACCATTCAAATGGAAGCTATTGAGCAGTACTTTCCGGGGTGTTGTTTGTATGCTGTAGAAGCTACAATCATCGTCACATTTGTTGGGACACATCGCGTCTCCCTGCCTTCTCTCTCCCTCCTCAATGTTGGTTTGCCATTTAATGAGCACAAAGCCGCAAAATTCAACATTGGGGGGAAGGACGGCGAATGTTAGGGTAAATATGTGTTCAGACGTTCTAACGTTTGAGTCTGTGGATGACATTCCAACGTGTGACCATTCAAATGAAAGCTATTGAGTTATTTGAGTCCATTTATTTTATCACAGAAGGTCAACTTTAAAAAGTTTGTGATTTCTATACTTTGGCACTGTTAGGGAGAAAAAGTCAAAACACTTTCATTCGTGGAACTAAACCGTAACGCAGCTTTATCCCACAGAGTAAAAATAGGTTCTTTTCTTTTCGATAAAACTGAAAAAAAGAAACTGAAAGAAAAAAAAACTGAAAGAAAAAAAAACTGAAGAACTAAAGAAAACACACATAATGCAGTGTTTACCTCTAAATTTTGGTCGCTCAGAAACGTTCTCGCTTGGTCAGCGTTATGCAGTCTCTTCTTCACTCCTGAAATGATTCAGGAAAGCGAAAACAATGCAAGATCTTCTTACGACTCTACACGAAGGGAAATTTAAATCCGCTTGCATGCTTCATCTCAATGGCGGAGGTTTTAAGGTTTAATTTTCAAGGTTTTTTTTTTTATTAAATTTCTCTAGCATGGAGATTTTGTTATTGGCAGAACATATATCAAAACAGAACATATATGTTATTAGACAAGAAAATTTTCTTTGTGTGTGAGTGTGAAAGATTGAGAGCAACCGTGCAGTCTTCACTTCAGTCGTAAAATCCTGAACAAGCAATGTTCTCCTTTCAATTTTTAATACACTGTAATGAACCCACCACTAGCAGAGGAAATCAGACGGATGGCGCAGGATAGGAAACAGTGGAGAAGGATCGTGGCCGACTGCCTTGCAGCCGGCTGAGTAGTAGTAGTAGTAGTAGTAAATTAAAGCAAAAAGGTTACCAGGGAATATAACTTGGCGTAACATCAAATTTTCAAACGTAACATTTAGAGAAATGCAGGGCAATGGGTAGGGAGAATTCATATTTTGACGCTAGGACCCAACCGTGAATATGCTGGCGAACTTAACCCTTTCACTCTCAAAGCGTTCAATATCAAAACAAGAAAATAAATCTATTTTTCAAACTATCGACAAATGATACCAGCACCACAGGAAGGTACTGCTCAATAGCTTTCATTCGTTTCTGGAACTGACAAATTGTTCTTTGACTGTCCGCCTTGATGACTTATCGAAGCCTTCATAGAGTATTTAATTTTCGTTTAATTTCGAGACAAGAATATTAAATTTTAAATCGGTACACACTACAGGTAGCTGGCAGGTATAGATAAACGGAAACCGACGTGTAAAAAATGAGGAAAATTGAACAGTTTTCTTTGGCGGGGGCGTCTAAAGCCACATATAAAAGATTTCAGAGAACGAATGGAAAAACTGATGCTAAGCTCATAATAAAAGACGTGAACTTTAACATAACGATAATAGGATATGTAAAAACGCACACAAAAGGAGCAATATATGCAAAATAACATTAAGACATAATTACATCGTAAAAAAAAAATAAATCTTCACCACATCTTTTATATCGAGCTCTAGGCAAAAAAGGAAATTATAACATGGTGAAGTAAGGCAAATAATGTAACTTTTGTCTCGGTGTAAAGATAGGTATTATAAAACAGATTTATTATATACCATTGCCATGGTAACGACACAGCTCCTCGGTAAGGATGTTTCAACGTCAACAACGTGAAGGAAATTTCCATAGCGTTTAGGATGTGCGAGTTCTCAAGTTAAGCGCAAAAAAATACACATGTCGAATAAACAATATAGCTTCGATCTAAATATGGTGTCCCAACGTTTAAACAGCTGACTTAATTAGATTTTATCATTCCCGGCGAATCGCAGCACAAAAGTGAATTATAAATGGCTGTCGTATCATTGCAACTGTATGTTCGAAGACATTTTTCATTTTGGTAGAGAAAATTTGGTAAAAGTAAGACGTCGCATGAATATTATTTCAAGCGATAAGAATCGCCGCCAAATATCAAAGCCGGGGGCGGGGGGAAAACCCTTAAGACGTGTATGACATTAGCATCTTTGCAAATGCATATAACAAAGCCGTTTTTTATTTTGATAGATACTATGAGGGAAAAGGAATGAAAGAGGACTACAATGGAGAACTCAAACGCAGAAAACGAAGAAACACAACTAACTAAAAGGGATGAAGGCCAAGAAAATCACACGGAGGATAATTATCGACAAGAAATCGAGGATATAGTTCGAGGATTTATTATCGAGAAAGATATTTTGGCTCAGAGCCATGAAGAGGAAATCAACCACATGAAAAGACGCTTCGATCTCGAACGAAAACAGCTCCTGAAACAACTCGAAATGGACAAAGAGCAAATGATTGAAGCTTCTAGAATAACCGATTCTGTAGCGACGGCACACGATGTAAATTTCGCTGTCTCGGATGCGTTTGTTTCCGACGCTGGACGAATGCTTTCGTTTTCCGACAGCTCCGCAGTGGGACACCGATTTGGAAGCGGCTTTCACCGAAGATCGAACGGCGCTCATGATATCGACGAAGTCGATTCGAATTTGATACGAGAGATTGCCGAAGTATATCTCAGGATAAACAATGGTGCTTTGACAAGCCAAATGCGTCCAGAGTTAGACCTGGAGGATAAATATGAGAGAGAAAGAGAAGCGTTAGAAAGATCATTCCACTTGGAAAAACGGGAGCTAAAGCGAAAACTCGAAGAAGAATGCTATAGAAAGCTGGAACAAGAGCGAATAAAGTATGAAGGAAGTATAGCTGATTTGAAGACAACGATTTCTGAGCTTCAATGGCAGAAACGAGAAGCAGAAAACCGCGTGAGGCACGAAAAGGAGAAATGGGAAATGAACATTGAAAGGGAGAAAAATGAAACCGAAAAACGCCACTTACAGTTAGTCCAAGAAACAAGACAAAAGTTAGAAGAGAAACACAGTAGTGAGCTTGAAAAACAAAGGGATAGATACGAGGAGAATATTTCGGATCTTCAAACCGATATTTCCAAGTTAACTATGCAATTGAAAGAGCTAAATGAGAATCTGAGTCAAGAGAAGGAAATAATAATGAGCAAGTTCGAGAGAGAGGTGAAGGAAATGGAGCAAGCTTTCTTGGAACAAAGGAATTCGTTGAAAGCAAACTTCGAAGCGGAATTCATGATGCGACTCGAAAACGAAACGTCGCTTCTGAAAACTCTCAACATAAAGTTGAAGGAGGATTTGGAAAACATGGAAAAAGACAAGAAAGATGTCGAGAGGCGGGGCAAAGAAGAAAGAAGGAAACTTGAAGAAAGATTCGAAGAGGAGATATCGGAAATGGAACAGACACGGTCGGAGGAAAAACGCGCGCTAAAAATAAAACTTGAAGAGAGATATCAGCTGGGACTAGTCAGAGAAAAGGCAGGACTGGAGGAAACTATTCAAGAACTAAGCGAGGAAATAGCACTTCTTAAACAAGAGAACGCACAGATGGAAATCACATTAGCTGAAAGGAGGGATGAACTACAGAGGCAATTAGACATCGAGAGAGAGGACATGCGAAGGAAGGCCATCAGCGATAGAGAAGAGATTCGGGTGCGAGTTGAAAACGAACTCTCTCAGAAGTTAATGCTTGAAAAAGTTACTCAAGATGATGCGGTCCGATATCACGAACGAGACGCGTTGATAGTCCAGGCAAAATATGATGATCTGGAAATGCAAATAAATGCATTGCGTCAAGAGCGAGAGATGCTACTCAGAGACAAGGTGAATCTGGAAGAGAATCTTCAGGCTAGGGAGAAACGCTTGATGGAACTTACCAATGGCGGGACCTCGGGAGCAATTAAGGATGGGAGCGCGAAACTGAAGGACAAAATCAGGGAGAAAGAGGACGAATTAGCAGGAGTTAAGTTGGAGAACCAGCAACTGGAGCTGAGTCTTTCAGCGATGAGGCGCGAAAAAGCTGACATGGAAGACGAGATAGCAAATCTCAAACGTCGAATGTCTAACTTAACGGAACAGGTGGGCAGTTTTGGACGTAATGACAGCGAATGGACGTCTGCACAAGCACAAGAAATCAGGAAACAAAAGGAAGGCGAGGTGAGCTCCTTAAGGCGGGAAAAGAACGACCTCGAGAGCCGTCTGTTCTCCCTCCAGCGTAAAAATGACGAGTTGGAGGATGAACTTGCAAGTCTAAGACGCAAAAAGTTGGAAGTCGAAGATGAAATTTCTGCTTTGAAACGAGACAAAACCGACTCCGATAATCAAGTAGCCTTGCTGAAAAAGGACAAGGCAGAGCTTGAAGATCTCATAACGAATTTAAAGAGGAAACAAAGCGACCTAGAAGATTCCGCGTCCGCCATGAAAAGAGAAAAGGTTGAACTTGAACATGAGATTTCCATCCTGAAACGCCACAATTCTACCATGGAGATAGAAGTTCACAGACATTACAACGATCAACAAGAAAATTCGCGCACTGTTCACCACAAACACGAACACGAACACGTTACGCGCGAGAACATTTCTCCACGCGTCACACACGAAACCATCGCTCCACGTGTTATGGAGATCCAGTATCACTCAAAGGATAATTGTGTTTTTGGTGATACAGAAAATGGCTCAGAACTCAAAAAGGATACCAGCGAAATACAAAAGATGGTCACAGATTTAACAAGACAGCGGAATGACTTAGAGAGCGCTATAAAAAGACTAAGCGACGAAAAAGCAGATCTAGAGAAAGATTTACGCACGCACCTTGAATACCGTCGCAAGGTGTTGCATCAAGAGACGGAAAACGTCCAAGGGAAGGACGATAGCTGGGTGCTCCAGAGACAAAAAGATGACTTGGAGAGGAGTATAGCTTCACTTAAGGAGGAGCAGGTCAAACTAGAGAGAAAAGTGTCTCAACATAACAGGGAAGTGACTAGCTTGGGAGAGAAACTAGAAGATTTAAGAGGTGAAAAGGGTTGTCTAGAACAGGAGGTCAGGACATTGAAGTATGAAAGAAAAAGTGTTGAGAAAATGGTTGAAGATGCAAAGAAGGAAAATAAAGCAGAAGAAGGCGATTACAAAAGGCAAGTGCAATCAGGTATTCCTCGACGCAAGAGTGATAGGACCACAGCAGGCAATAACACGGAACAACAAAGTGCTGTACTGCGCCAAGAGAGAGACACACTTCGCACGGAGCTGACCAACTTGAAGAAGCAATTCGCGCTCCTCCAAACAGAACTCAGCACAAAGACTATTCACTTTTCTAGAGAATCTATAGACATGGACGAGAAGGAAATTTCGGAGCTAAAGATGATTCGCGTGGAGCTTGAGAGGGAAATTGCGGGACTCAGAAGAAGAAAATCGGAGTTTGAAGCGGAAATTACTGTGGTGCAAGAAGGAACAAGACGTGAAGAAAACGACCTAAACAATCTTCGAAAAGAGAGAATGGAACTTGAACTTCAGATTACAGCACTGCAAAGCCAAACCACGAGGCTGGAGGCGGAAGGATCTGTGTTGAGAGATGAGAGGAACAAAAACGAAAACGAAGTCGACAGATTAAGGAGAGAGAAAGCTGACTTAGAGAAAGATGTGTTCAGTTTGCAGATCAAAGCCTTGCAAAGCGAACATGTGACAGTGGAAGCTGAAGGATCTGTGATGAAACACAAGCAACAAAGATATGACAATAATGTCGAAAGATTAACGAGGGAGAAGGACGTGTTTAGTTTGCAGAGCGAGACACGTACACTTGAAGATGAAAAAGCTGACTTGGAGAAGGAAGTGTTCGGTTTGCAAAGTGAGAAGCGCAGAATTAACGATGAAGCATCCGCTTTAAAAGATCAGAAAAACAGAGATCAACACGAAGTGGAACGACTAAGGAGAGAAAAGGTTAATTTGGAAAGAGACGTATTCAGTTTGCAAAGTGATCAGCGCAGAGTGGAAACTGAAAGATCCCTGTTAAAAGATGAGAGGTACAGAGACGAGAATGAAGTCGAAAGACTAAGGCAGGAGAAAGCTGATTTGGAGAAAGATGTATTCAGTTTACAGACCGAGAAACGCAGACTTAAAGCCGATATTTCAACTGGTGAAGATGGTTTGGGAAACAAGACCAGCGTGGCAATTGGTTTACAGACAACTGTACAGGACATTACCAAAAACCTGGAAAGCTTGACAACACAGAAGGAAGATTTACAGTCCGAGATAACAAGGATACAAACAATCAAGGAACGCGACGAGAAAGAGCTCCAAGAACTTCGGCGGGAAAAGACAGAAATAGAGATCCACTTATCTGGAATGCGGATGGAATACAATCGAGAAGAACAAGATCGAAAACTGGACACTATAGAAAGTTATGGTCAAGATAGCTGGCGATTTAAAGCAAATGACATATCGCGCACACAGGTAACTCATAAAACAGTAATGTCCAGGGGCTAAGGGTTGTTGAATGCCAACGACGATTTGCCGTTATAAATTAAAGCATGTTAACCCGTCGAGAACGAATTTGTTTGAGGCTTTACACGCTAATTTAAGAGCATCAAAACTCCAAGGGAATATTTCATAACAATAAAGCATTTCTGTCGAGGACCGGGTATAAAACATGTTAGTTTATACTGAAACAGTGGATAGCATTGTTGGCGCGCTCTGATTGGCTACTGAAACTCGGAATAGCAAGTGCTATTCACCTCCCAGCAATTTGCGCGCGAAAATTGTAATCGTTGACAGGAATAAATAAGTTAAAAGCATCATTGTCGTTATATTATCTCACTGTTTCAGTATATACTAAAACAACTATTCACCTCAGTGTAGGTGGGTAGTGGTGGATATTTACCCACCACCACCCATATCCAATATCCACCACTACCCACCTCCACTTCGGTGAATAGTTGTTAATTATAACGTATAAAAAGTCACAAACGTCTGGGATATGGCTAAGAGTGACAAAGTCGCACTCTTGTAACGGTTGATAGTTATCCAAAGAAATTTGTACAGAGATGCGTGTGAATTTGCGATTCCATTTGAGGGTCAGATGGGTATAATTACGTTATATTGGGTGCTGGCAAAAACATGAAGCAAGCTTCCCAATAAAACCGTAACCAACCAACCGTATTTTCACATATTTTTAGGAGCAGTTGGAAAAGGTGAAACAGGAGCTACAGGCCGAGATAACGAAGATCCAGACACTAAAGAATCAAGAAGAAGACGAGCTACAGAACCTGCGGCAGCGGAAAACAGAAATGGAGATCTACATTTATGATTTAGAAAGCAAAAGAGGACGCCTTGAAATGGAAGGGGGGCATTCTAAACCAGAAGCGCACGAAATGAGAAGAGGTTATGTACATTTGACAGATGATGATAAGAAATCGGAGCAAGTCAGATTTTCGGATTACGATAGAAGAGAAGAGGCTGATAATGTACACAGCTATAACTCAGTTTCATCTGATCAGTATCATCTCACTTCATACAATTCTGAAGCAACCTTGGTCAGCAACCCGTACTCTCATAATTCTCATGTTGTCTCTGCTGAAACGCTCGAAATGAACGCATTCAGAGATTCGACATTTCAGGCCGATGTCATCAAAGAAGACAATGATGTGATCTCCCTGAAAAGAGAGAGAAGCGAGTTGGAAAGCCAAATCTGCGACATGAGGACCCAGCTTACAAGGCTGCAGAGAGAAGTAACGGGTTTGGAAAACAGAAAAACCATTTTGGAAACCATGCACGGAAGTTACGCCTCCGACGAAGCGAGGAATGGACAGATGAATGGATATGGTACTGGTCTTGACATCGATGTGGATTTCGACATAACAAGCGCTATCACAGAGGTAACAAAGTAATCTATTTTGCAAATGCTTGTTTTATTGTTATTATGTTACTAAATATGACTCCGATATACAAACAGGGAGTAAAACAATGAATGGGAAGTTGATCTTGGCAGTTATCAAACCACTCAATTATTAAACTAGAACGTCCCAAGTTTCGCAAGCGACTGAGGACGAGGCAGATTTTCCATACCTATTTTCTTATTGTTCTCCTTCCCATATCACCCAGCTTGCATTTTGCGCTCATTACCAAGCTCCGCCCGCTCACTTTTACACCCATTCCTGAGTTCCTGATTTGATTCCCGCTGGAGGGGTGCCGGAGGGATAAGTGTTACATCTGCTTCAAACGTTACTGAACACACCCGTGACTTTTAACTGAATTTCAGGACAAAAAAGACCTTTCAATCCAAGAATACGAGGAGCAGATCCGAGAACTGAGGCAAAAAAAGCTTGAATTGGAACAGAAAGTGAGTCTTCTTGAATGGCAGCTCGAAAATATGAAACAGAAACTGGAACTTCAGGAAATACGTCACAGACGAGAGATTAGCACTTTAAATGAGAAGGTGGGTAAAGAGTTATCAACATTCATCAGTTGTAACTTTTCTTTTCAGGGGTGGTGCAGTGGTGAGAGCACTCGCCTCCCACCAATGTGGCCTGGGTTCGATTCTCGGCCCAGCGTCATATGTGGGTTGAGTTTGTTGTTGGTTCTCTCCTTGCTCCGAGAGGTTTTTCTCCGGGTACTCCAGTTTTCCCCTCTCCTCAAAAACAAACACTTCCAAATTCCAATTAGAAAGTGTCCACAATTAGTACTCGCGTACTACATGTAAATACTTTGACACTTAAATAAATTTATTTGATTTTTTGTGTAAACACTAGAACCACTGACACTTTAATAAAGTTTTACTACTACTGCATAAATTTTCTCATTACAAATTATCTTCCTTTCAAACTGTATGCAGTGGCGGATCTAGGATCGGATCTGAACATTTGTTTTCAGTGTCTAACATTTTCACTTGCAAACCCACTCCCCCCCACCCACCCACCCTTAGTCACTCCACCCACCCACCCTTAGTCACTCCACCCACCACCCCTCTTTATGATGGAGTCTAGATTCACTTCTGGTATGATAAAAATGTGCTGTTACTTCGCCAAATAGTCAATCACAGTCACTAGAGCAAAAGCACATTCCATGACATGTTAACATTGACAGCATGGCCAGCATGGCCAGGCCATGTCGTATGAATGACAATTGGTGGACCGATCAAGAGAATGAGCTGATCTTGATTCAAGGCCCAGATCAAACTAATCTAGAGGGAGCTCCCAACAAGATGAAGGGGCGACATGGTAAGATTTGAAGGAACAAACTGGAGGAGGAATGCTCAGAATAGACTGCATGTATATTGGAGGCTTTGGGAGGGCTTCCTTCTACATGAACACTGGATGGACTCAAAATAACTGACAATTATCAATGCATTATCATTGGCTTATTGATTAATGTACAATCAACAACAACAAAAAAACAAAACCCATGAAATGACATATTTTGCTGTCAATATAATCAATCCTTGGCTTATACAATAATTTCAATACCCACCCTCATCGTGGAATTCTTGGAATTCTTGGAAAGGACCAAATATACAGCATGTAGTCAGAGATTTGGGCTGAATGAGGGTGGTCCACTTTAATTTTTTTTTTTCTGGTTTAAAAACATTCATATCACAATCAACTTGCTTGTACCTACATAAAGGGTGATCCCTGACCGTTTAGTCAGTGGGATGGGGGCAGGGGATACAAACATCTTATTTCCCATACCCCCTCAAAAGTTAATTTCTCAGAGTGACAGTTCATCAGCTTGTGGCTATAAAAGCTTTAGATAGATTCCCAGTTACAAACTTGTTATTGCAAGTAATAAATTTTAATTTGTTACTTGCAATAATAATCTCACCCTCTTTCTTGCTTCAGAACCAGTCATTCCATGGTTACCATGGCAACAGCCAAGATGACACCCTTCGGGAATTTTATCAGAAGCTGTCCTATTTCCTGATGACAGGTGAACACAGCAACAAAGAGATCATGGAGGAGATTGAACGGCAAATTTCAAATCTTCAACAGAAGGTCAACATACAAATAGTAATGATAATAATAATAGTAATTGTGCTAAGTGGAATACAATATTATTTAGGTAGTAATTGGGTGAATAATTCCAAATCAGCCAAGTGCGTAAAGGGGGAACTATTCGAAATAACACGGTAGGGTCGTACCTCTCATAAACCTCTATTTTCATTGGCCGTTCTAAAACAGTACCTGCTATTGTTTATAGGGATAGGGGCATTGTTTAGGTCATTCATCTATTGTTTTGGCGAGCCAATAAAACAACTCGTTCAAAGGAGGTACGACATGACCCAAATAACAAGCATGATTACCCCTGAAATAAAAGACACGAAGTACAATAAATAATTAATTGTTGGAAACAGTAAAAAAGAAGCCATTTCAGTGCACCTGATTGACGTGCACACAATGTAGGTGTCCAATAACAACTGCCCAATTACAATTTTTTTGTAGATGAGCAGCTGTATTTGGACACCTATGTGACCATGCACCAATTATGTAACAAATAGGCTAGGGGATGACCAATCACAATCAAAAACTTTGTTGTTGATATGATTTCTATAGTCTACAAAGATTTGATCATAATTATAATGCACATGTTGATTTTGAGTTTGATAGCTGGTTTAGATAACCGGTACCTAAATGCAAAAATTCGCTCTCCAGAGTGGAAATTTTTTGAACATGCTACGAGTACGGCATCGTGTGGACGGTCAAATCCAGATATTTTTGAATACGCTGACGTAACAGTATCAGATTCCGTCTTTAACCGCGCGGACATTCAACATGGCCAACCGAAATGTTATTCTTGGTTTGCACATGACGTCACGGCAGCCATGTTGGAGGACACCTACAAAAGAATTTTGATGAACTTCTTTTGTTCTGGCACCAACATGGTCGCCATGGCCTTTGTCATTTGAGTCCCACAGGACTGAAGGTCATGTGATTGCAAACCATCAATCGCTTCACTTCTACATGGACTTATTTCTAGTCCAATAACGTGTTTACAGTTGAACTTTGATTTGAACTTGGCCTTTTCGTAGGCTTTTTTGACAACATTTGAAGAGGAGCCCTAGCTGCTAGGGCGAATCCGGATACGTGTGGACGGGCAAATACGATTCAAATACGCTACGTGTGGACGCGAATATTTTCTAATCCGCAACAAAAAAGTTGCGGATTCAAAAATATCCGGATACGTGTGCACGGGGCCTAAATATTACATGATTAATATACAACAACAAAACTGTATATTATCTTACCTTCAAATTCTTAAGCGAGGACGTATTTTGGTGTACATGTCGTCTTTATTCCATTTCCGTGTTGTCTTCTTTTTTCACTGATGTTGCAAATATCTGAAATCTGAGGTAAGATGTGAAAGCTCTCCAATGGAGAGCTATCACAGAGCTTTGAAAGCCATGTAGTTATTTTAGGTTTCGATCGCTTCTTCAGCCGTAACGTATTTAAATGCAGATTCGAAGCAATTCTTCTCGAAATATGAGTCGGAAAACGAGGTATTTTCGTGTGAAACGTCGAACACACCACTCGCATGTAAAATCACTCATACGTCCGCCATGTTGTTATTTCTAAATTTCGCGGCATGAGGACGGCCGCTAAGGACTGGTAGCGATGGTAGGAGAAAGCGCGCGGCATATCGATATGTCACGCTCTCGGACTCAACCAACTGCTGTACTTTTATATTAGGGTGTGTTAGTAGAGAAAAGTTGGAGAAAAGGTAACTTAAAATGTCCTATGTTTTTGTTTTTGTTGTTTTCAGACGGATTTTGATTATAAGAACACAAAAGAGTTTTTACCTTCCCCCACAGTCAAGTTGGAAAAGGACAGGTTTGCCTCAGAAAGTGAAGCGAGTCTAGCTCGCGACTATACAAGCCTGTTGAAAGCACAGGTGAGCGGCATATACCATTGCATTTGATAGGTATAAAATCATCTCCTTTTAAAACCGAATTCATGTATGGGGCTAATTGTCTATTGGTATGAATAAGATATACAAAATCGCACATTTTGATCTGAGACAGGTCCAGGGCTTTCAGCTCTGGATGGTACACCCATAATTTCTAGACTGGTACGCCCGAGACGAACAACCATCTAACTACGAGTTTTACACCCTTATTAATTGACTTATCGCGTGTATTACTAATTAATTGCATCAATAATAATTTAGGATTAAAAAGTCTATATCGACTTTTTTTCTACTCAAAATGTCAAGGATATTTTTTATCAGTTTGAAACCATTAGGGAAACAGTAAAATAGAACTAAAATCTGCAAAGGACCGCAAACGATAATGCTGTAAACGATGTAAACGATACGTAGGATCTACGAAAGACCTAATCAGCCAAAAAATGAACAAACATAAACGACAAACTGCAAGGCTGATCTGACTACGTAAAAAGGTAAAAAAAAAAAAAAAAAAAAAAGCCATTTCAGTGCACCTGATTGACGTGCACACAATGTAGGTGTCCAATTACAGCTACCCAATTACATTTTTTGAAATTGAGCAGCTGTATATGGACACCTATGTGACCATGCACCCCAATTATGTAAGGGTTATTGACCAGGTGCGAGGGGATATGTGATATATTCCACGAGGGTAATATATCACATATCCCCGAGGGACTAGTCAATAACATGCTTATTTTCCACAAGTTCAAGTTCAAGTTTATTATTGACACTTATTCAATTACAATAAAACAAAAAGGAAAAATAAAAAGAAGTAATAACAGAGCTAACTATACATTGAATTGAACATAACAAAGGGAAAAGTGTGTAGCAGCCAAAGGAGCCAAGCTTTCGAGTTGGCTACTACCACAGAGCAATTACAAGTGGGTGGAGGTTATACAGAACTTTTAAAAAGTAGTTAGGAAGCTCTGGCTAAATTAATCACATTGAAAAAGAAGAGTATATATGAGTTAACTATTTAAATTGAATAATTAAATAAATAGAGCTAAATAATAAATTAAAATTGTTCATCATGTCTGACTGTCAAGTAGAAAGAGTTTTGTATTCTTTATCCGAAAACTGTTGAATGGGAAACACTTAATATTCATAGGTATTAAAACTTTATGAAGTGTAATTTACAAGTGTAGCCATTGTATCAGAGGTTGAAAATAACCCCTGGTTTCCTTAGTTTCCTACCATCCGCTGGCAAATCACTCGGGGGCGGGGTCGGGGAGCTGGATTCCGTGTGAAAATCCAGTGAGGGGTTCAGATCAAATAAAAATAAAATGCTCACACTTCCACAGTATTTAAAAATGCTTTGAATGCGTTATATGTATGATAGAGTTTTCTACCAGTGGGTTTAAGGTAAATTGTATCCCCGCCCACAAAGTCATATATTTCCCATAAGCTAGCGCTAGCACTGGCTTATTAATTTTTCATTAAATTTGAATGTTAGTCGCTAATAAAAAGCGAATTACGCTGTAGAGCCTCAACCCACTTACCAAACCAGTTAATGACCTTTACTCAAGTTGATTTCTTTTTTTGTGACAGATGGAAACTGCTGACGATCAGCTCAAATCATGCGAGAAAATCATTCATCGGTTGTACGGCGAAAACACAGATCTCACAAAAGAGAACCTGAATCTGGAAGGAAAACTTAAGTCGGCGTCTCGTTCTCAAGACAAACTCCAACGTAAAAAGATCCTTTTACAGAAACTTGTTGACAAACTAAGTGGCCAAATTGGAAAGGATGCTCTAAAACAGTCCTATTTAGTCCATGAGCTCGATAAAGATGTCTCTATATGAAAAATGACGCCTATACAGAACCTTCAGTTAAATGGTATGACCGGACAAGTGGGTCAATCCAAATGGTATAAAGCCGGGTATAATGTCAGTTCTAAGGACTACGGCGGCGGGTTCGACCTGCTGTTGAAGAAGGAAGAGTGACATTGGTTCAGTGTGTTATTCCACACGTCACGTGGAATGCGAAGGGAGATTTTCACGGTGATGAAGTTGACAGCACCGGCAGCTAAAGCAACATTGACTAAAGAAGTTTGTCATTGAATTCTTATTGACTTTATTCGCTGTAAAATAGTGAAATCGCTAGTTATATTTTATAAATTTGCTCAGGAATTTTACATGTATTTTTTCGAGGGGTATTTAAATTCACTTCACCGTATCGGGGATTCTGCAGAGCAACTTTAAGAGTTTTCTTTTTTGTCACTCCTTATGGGAACTTGTTTCACTCAAGCGCTACAAATACCATGATTTTAACATGTTTGATTCACTGATATTTATAATATACTAACAACTTTAAATGTACTGTTAATTTATTAAAGTAATGTCGTTGCTTTAGAAGTAACAAGGTATAACCGTTATCTACTCCAGCAAAAAAATTATAAACTCGTTTTCTTGAAAGGGATACGGTGTCAAGAATGGATTATATTTGCGAAAGGTCTTGGAGTATGGTAATGCGCATGTGCACTTTTATACTGTAGAGAAGAACTGTAAGTCCGTGACCCAGAAAAACATGGTTTCCTTGGTAACTAATCTCATCCTCTCATCACTCAGTTTAGTTTATCACCCGTCAAAGACCGTCAAACCCAATCATATTTACCAATCATATTCATTGTTTTTCAAAACCACTTGTATAACAATTAACGTTTTTACAGTTGTAATCATTTAAAGTGCTAGCCCCGGCTTTGTTTTGCAAAGCGAAATATCGGGCACTATGATATTCCACTTTTATTTTCTATTGTGTTAGCTTCTGCTCCTGTTTTTCTGCCGTAAGGATCAGTTTGCCGTTTCTTTTGTTTCACTTATATTGTATTAACACAAACATTGATACTTCATTTTGAAATAAAAGAGGAAGTAAGTTGAACCAGAAAATGTCCATGATGCCATAGTGTGAAGTATTAGCCCGTATAATCGCCGTAACTCACCTCCTTCCCTCCACCCCCTTCCTGACTGGGCGCAGGTGAGATCGAGGGGAATGGAGAGGAGGAAAAAGGTGGTCGGGGAGGGGGTGCTCCAGCCAGGAGATGGCTGAGACTTCAGACTACTATCATGCTCAACTTCCATTTCAGTGAAATTAACTCTCTTTATTGGAAACTTCTCGTAAACGACTACCTCCTCGGACCAACTCTCCTGTGATTTTGCCGAGTATAAGCTTACTAGAGAGTTTCTGGACAAAACTAAGGAGCCTATTCAACTGATGTAGAGCGAAATATTTATGGCATGGGCTTAATGCAGTACGAAATAAAACAGTGTTTAATGTGCACTGCAAATCTGATTATGAACAATGTCATCCTGCTTGTAGGTCCCTTGCCTTCACTTCAATGCTTACTGTCACCTGTTATCCGAAGTATTCATGAAGTGTGACCTAGTATTATATCTAAAATTAAAGTAACGTTTTCTTGTTTCAGTACAAGCTTAGCGAAAGCCGTAAGTCCTGCTTTTGACCAGCAAGTGATTGGCATGGCTTTCTAATCAATCGTAGCCTAAGAAAACAGAAGTCGTTTCACGGCGCCACCACTGGGGTGGAGCCTCGAAACAACTTCTGTTTTCTCAGGCTAAATCAATCAATATACGGCGCGTAAGAATTTTATAAAACAATGGTGCGACCCCTTGGCTTTTATGAAAAAAAGAAAGTTCACGCGCTGATTGCTTGGAAAGCCTTCACCATTAATGTAGGGGGAAAGAAAACCATTCTTGAGCAGCTTATTTTGTATTAAAATCTCCATACCTAGTGAAAGTTTGGAAGAACTACTTGCAACTTCAGCTCGTGTTTCCACGGCAAGGAAAGCGTTTTGTATTCAGTTATTTGAAAGAAAACAGTTCTACGTGGTGGGTTATTTGCCCATGGGAGGGGTACTCCTTGTAATGGGCTATACGGGGATGCTCCGCCCGAAAGGGGTACCTTTTCACGAGTTGAAGTATATTGAAAGGGTAGGGATTTCACGAAGTATAGGAAAGGGTAGCGAAAACACGCCGTTGAAGCATAAAAAAGGTAGGGAAAACTGCAATTTAAGTATTATAAAAAGGGCATTTAAGTATTATAAAAGGGGCCTTTCAAAATATATAAAAAAAGACGCACGTAAAGGCTGTATGAAAGGGGTACCATTTTCAATGAAAAGTATATGAAAGGGGTACCATTTTCAATGAAAGGTATATGAAAGGGGTACCTTTTCTGTCAAAAACGGTATATGAAAGGGTAAGGGTTTGGACCTCGGGGCGGAGCATCCCCGTACAAACCTTTGTTGAGTACCCCCCCCCCCGGGTTATTTGATGTGAACCAGCCTTACTTCACCCTGGGTACCAAAGGTTTTCTCGCGGCATGCTTTCGTGACACCAGACATAAGAAGTATATGCGAGGGATAAGATCGCGAGGATACATTGTAACATCTGGGACCCAGGGTAGCCTGACTTAGATTTAGCCAGACCGCTCTCGCTTTCATTTGGACATGGCACATAACAGGCCTCGCTATATTGGGTCGTTGTCATATTCTGTCATATTTTTTCGGCTCTGTACCCTGGCGGAAAAAGTTTGACCCCCAAAAGGTACGACGAGCACCCCCCTCATTTTTATATGGTGTCCCCCTCGGGCTTCACCCTGGGTGCCAAAGGTTACCTCGCGCATGCTTTCGTGACACCAGACATAAGAATTGTATGAAAGGGATATTAAAGATCGCGAGGATAGCATCTGGGACCCAGGGTAGCCTATCTTGGATTTAGTCAGACCGCTCTCACTTTCATTTGGCTTTCGACACGCTACATGCACATAACAGGACTCGCTATATTATTGGGATGCGTGTCAAAAGTAAGCGAGCCACAGTCAGCGCACTTGAACACACAACATGCCCCGCGCGGTATATATATACCCGGGATTATTGGGTCCATGCAGGAGCTATTACCCCGGGGTAATAAGCTCCTAGTCCATGTCAAAAGGACGAGCCACAGGCAAACCAAGCTGGATATAAAGACGCCGGAGTAAGAGTATTTGCAAGAGTACTTTTCATACATATATTATTACCTGGGTGGAGAAAGACAATGTAGAGCAACTACTCCAAGGCAGTATCACGACAGCACAGATTAGTATTAGGGAGGTCGTCAAAGCTATTGTACGTGGACAGGCCCTACAGTTTCATGTACCCCCGACCTCCCCACCCCCCTAAAAAGTGATAGTGTCGTGTTGGTAAAGTGCTCACTAAGAAAAAGATTCAAACTTTCCTTTGTTGTTTGCTTCATGCACACAGATCAAAGTTTTAGGCCAATATTTTTTTCCATTTAATAGGTTCATCAGATAGGTGGATTGCGATGGACTAGCATTCCATCCAGGGGGGAGTAGCAATATTCCTAGTTGCTTCATGCTACGGAAACCGGGTTAAGCTCCGGCCGTGTGGGCCATTGTGGCCCGAGTGCGACTTTACCTTTTTTACCTTGCAGGTAGGTGGTATTTTGCATAGTCCCCCTGCCCCTACACAAGGTTGGTCCTCTTCAAGTATACTTGAAATGACCACTTCCATTAAAGTCCAACAACCAAAAGACTGCACCTCAAGACTCACACTTACTCACTACTACTACATGTAAGTGCATAAACTGCACCTTTTGTGCAGGATTACCTTGTGTAACTGGAAAACAATTCTACAAACGGGCATACGCATACGGCAATAAATGTAAAAATAATAATGGAGCAGTTTTCAATTGAGTGTCAAAAGTAATTACACAATTGCTTTGGTTTTGCATTGCTACGCTTTGTGATTGGCTAAAAAATCTTGCGCCACTTTCTCGACCAATCAGAAGTAAAACTAAAACCAATCGTGACTTGTTCGCACCCATTTTCCCGCGCTTGGTGCCACCGACATGTAATTGCTTCGAGCTCTGATTGGTTCATTGGATTATTTACAACTGCTGTGATTGGTCAGAGTTATTACTTTGTTTTTGGTTTTACAGCACTCAATTGAAAACTGCTCTAAATAACAATAAATAAATAACTTATATAGCACATTATTATTATTTGTAGGTTTTATCGATTCATTTCTATCCCGGCGTAGTCAATCGATAATATCGATAATCGATAGCATTCGATAACAATCGATAAAAATCGATTAATTTTTTCGAAATTCGATAAAAATCGATAAAGGATTTCGTTGTGAGTATTCGATAATTATCGATTTTCCAATTAGGGCTATCGATTTTATCGATTATATCGAATTTTATCGAAACTGAATTAACGTGCCCTTTTACGAAGCGGAAACACCAAAAGATATTAAAGAGCTCGCTGAAACACTTATAACAACTTCCCTGTTCGTAATCGATAAAAATTGTTGCATCTTTTCCACAAACTTTTTAGTAATACCAAGCGTGTATTGTATATGAAATCCGCTTTAGATCCCTGGTTGATTATTCCACTGTTTTTCTTTTATTTGCTGATGTAACACAATCGCACGCTCATGCTCTTTTGACCTTTTTTACCCAGCCATTTTTTGCTGAAAGATATGAACAAATGATCTACACGCCCTCGGGCTCGTGATCTTAACGTTAAATAAAAAGCAATATAGCTTGTGATAGGCACTAAAAACCAACGATAACAACATTTATTGACATTCCATACATGTGTTTTTACATGTAAATTAACTTGAACATTAACAAAACTGTAACATTTAGCTTCACCGACTTTCAAATACTTGAAGCAACTAAGTTTCAATGTTCCGTACAGTTTCCACAAGCGAAACTCTTGCAGCTGCAAAAATCATATCAATTAACAGACTTAGAATTGCTTTATAAATCAGTAAAACAATGTGAATGATGAACTCAGCAACAAAGTAAAATAAAAAGTAAAGTGACAAGAAAAACTGATAAATTATTGAAAGTAACTGATGATTTGAAAACTCAGAAAACATCTGACGCAGACGCAGACGCAGACGTTCTTACGGCTCGTCACGCGTGACGAGTCCAAAGGACGTTTGCGTAACGAGCACAAAGAGGTGTCTGCGTAGGAGGCTACAACGTTATGCAAATACTTTCGAATCATTCCTTATATTGATCACTTCGTATTCTTTATGTTTCTTAGGTTAAAACGTGGTTTCAAAACCACCGGAATAAAGGAAAAAGGGCAAATTTAGACAGCCGAGAAGCCGAGAAGCCCGCGGAAAAGGAAAAATAATTTACGTTAGTTATGGAACAATAAAATCAGAAAGAATTCATGATGCAGTCTCTTTGTTCTCTTGTACAGTGCTTGTCAACAAATAATTTCATTGCCGCCTTTAAAATCTTCATTTGAAGAGTCACAATCAAACGCTCCCTCAACGGAAACAGGATAATTTTTTATCGATTCTATAGCGATCGATGAATCCGATAAAATCGATACAATCGATACAATCGATAAAATTAACACTTCGTCGGTGTGTGAGTATCGAATTTTATCGATTGATCGATAAAATCGATATCGTTTAACATCAATTTATCGATAGCTATCGATTTATCTATTGATTTTCCGATATCGATTTTTATCGATTGACTACGCCGGGTTTCTATACAGGTTATATCCGGGTAAAACCATATACCTAGGGTATATAACCAACAATCATGTAATGGAGAGCACTTCCGTATGATATGTGCAGTTCCCAGCAACGAGATCTTCTGTATCTGACTCGATCTCACTTCTTCCTGGTATTCTCTCAAGGTACTCGCTCACTCCCTTTTTTGATCACTCCAAGCGCTCCAATATAATAATATTAAATATTAAATATTAATTAATTAAATATAATTATTATTATTATTATTATTATTATTATTATTATTATTATTATTATTATAAACCATACATGTACTACCATTCTCCCCCCTCCAATAAATCTCACTGCATGATTTCGATTTTTGTATTTTTATTCAAACAATTGCACTCTTTTTATCTCTTAGTTTTATCACACATCACATAGAAAATTTCCTAGAACCATGTTATGACATCATTACGGAAAACTGTTGAAAAAAAGAAAGCATTTTCGAAGGGTGTCATTATTTACAATTTATTGGAAAGCTATGTGTTATTTCTCTTGTGAGATTGAAACATCATATTTGAAACTACTGTTTTGGTCATTTAAACATTTCAAATAACTTTTACCCATTATAATAAATAAAGCACTCTGAAAATTTAGTAATACAACTAATTTTCATTTAGCTTTTATGCGTAAACAATCCTAAAATTATGACGATAGATAAAAATCTAGATGTTCCCAGTAAACAAAAAATCTGTGGATTTACAGTGCAACTGGAAGTGAAATGCAAAATTTCAAGAGTGTTTTCTTTCTCATATATATTACTGATCCATATAAATTACTGATCTTTTTCCATACGCAAATCAAGCAAAACTAACTAGGCATGTCTATAAGTTACAGATAATTTTACTGAATTAGAGCAAGGTGAAGTTAATAAAATCTCTGAATCTAGGGTTAGTTGGTATTAATCCTTGCCAATAATAATAAAAGAAAGATTGTTTTTGGTGAAAACCAACAAGTCTTGACCAAGATTAACATCCAATACCATTAATAACCCAGCGGTGATTACCAAGACGCCTGCGTGTGCGTGTAACACTGGCATCAATTAAGGCAGCATGATGCTTATCTCTGGCATCCTCATCTACCCTCTTTTTAGTGAGGGTCAAGAGACCAATGTTACGTGCTGTGGCATTCAGGGATTCTTGAAGCCCCTCCCCTCCCCTGACAATTTCACGAGCTTCAGGAAGCTGGTTGCCTGGGTGACGCTGGTGGACCTGCACAGCTGGACGATCCAGACGCTCACGTGTGGTCAGATCAAAATAAGCCACTGGACCCTGTTATAACACCATGAAAAATATAATTATTTTACTAAGCAAAACTTCACAATACTGAAGGGATGAGGACAATTATTAACCACCTTGAAAGGAGTCTCCCCTTATGTTTTCACCCAGAAGTGGGGGGAGGGGAGCTCCCACATAACAATGAGGGGGCCGTGCTTGTCAAAAATTATCTTTGACAAACACTCTAAAAGGTACCAGAATCTTGTTCGATGGGTGTGGCTCAAATGGATTTTTACTCCCCACCCCAAGAGTTTTCTCTGTACAATAATGCACAAACAGTACTGTAATGCCCTTGGTATCTGTTGGATCCCACCAAAGTTTTATAATTGGCATGGCTGCATGTACAGCTGTATGTACATGTATATCAACATACCAGTGTATATCCAAGAGCCATCTCGGTAGCATCATACCAGCGCTTGCTGCGGTGAATGGACATGCGTGTTTCACCAGCTCCAACCAAAAGATGTTGCTAAAAGGAAAAATTATAGAATAAGAGATACAGCAGCTGTAGTTTCAAAAATGAAAGTTAATTCTCCAAAGACTAATAATTATTGTTTGGTTCTTTAATATCCATACAGTGTACCTCCCGGGAGAGTTAGGAGCTTGGGGAAGTAATTAAAAAGTTAAACAATTAAAAGAATGTTCAAGAGACAATGCTGAACATTTTCACACCAATCCTTGTGAGTTCTTAGTTGCATTTTGCTTATCTCATCAGATTTTCAATAGAAATAAATTATTGATATCAGTCAGATTGAACCTGCTTGCATAGAGTGGTACAGAAGGCAATGTTAATGACAATTAACAACATTCATGTCGATCGAGGGTTAACCCTTGGCTATGACTTAAGCCTTTCTGACACGTTATTAAAGTTATGATGATGATGATGATGCGATGCATTACTTGCATAAAAACATTAATTTTCCAAGTGTTAGAACTTGATCCAAACACACCTTCATGGTGACAGTCTCAGCAACTTTCTGTGTCAGTCCATCATTGACAGACTGATGTGCTGCCTTCTGAAGCTTTACTGTCTGCTCAATGGCTTCAGCAACTTCTTTTCGCAGATTTGTAGACCTCTGCCTGGCTTCTGCTGCTGTTGAAATCACCCTTGCACATTCGGGTGTGTAAGGTCCCAAGGGCTCCACGGGCGGAGTGACTGGTTTCTCAGCCTGTCCCTCTTTGATGCCAGCACCACGCACTGATGACACAGCATGGCATACGAGGTCAAGTACTCTGGACCTTTCTTGCAGGCAAGCTGTGAGCCTTTTTCTAGCGCCATCCAGCACTTGAAGCTGCTTCTGAACAGAACGTAGCTGTGCTTCCAAAATCCGCTTTAACTTTAACAAATGCTGACGCTCAGCAGCAAGAAGATCATCTGCACCATCAGCATCCTTTGAAGAAAATAACAGGTTATGATTATCAATTACTCAATTATGAGGAGAACATAAGTGAAAGAAGTGTGACGGATGTACACCACACTTGTGGGGGCAATGTCCTGTCCATGCTTGACTCAGTGATTCACTAGGGAACTACCTGTTCAGAGGCTTGGGAGATCTGTTTTAAAACTGATGAGGAGGTCCTAAGGACTTTTTTGGTTCCAATCTTTTTTAGGTTTCAGCAGGGATTTTTTGGGGTTGAAGTTAAAGGTTAATTCTGCTTTAATATTTTTCTGAAAAACAATTCTCTCAACATCTAAAGGGAGTGGAAACCCTCTGCTAACCTTACATTTTGTATCCAAAAATGAACATGGAATAAGGTTTCCCCTCCCTCCTCCCTAGGAGATCAGGGTCCTCTCCTCAAAGGTGTCCTCTCCTCAAGAGGGTCCTCTCCTCAAGAGGGTCCTCTCCTCAAGAGGGTCCTCTCCTCAAAGGGGTCCTCTCCTCAAGAGGGTCCTCTCCTCAAAGGTGTCCTCTCCTCAAGAGGGTCCTCTCCTCAAGAGGGTCCTCTCCTCAAGAGGGTCCTCTCCTCAAGAGGGTCCTCTCCTCAAGAGGGTCCTCTCCTCAAGGCTCAAAGATCCAAAAAGCTAGTTTCATCCTGAACTATTTTTACTTCTGGGCTGCACTTCTTTTTTTTTTTTTACTTCAAATTGGGTCCCCCTTTTAATCTGTGAATACGCGCATGCGTAATGAACGGGTTATCAGTAATGGAGACAGATTGCTCACTCGCTCCTTCCGACAGCTGTAAACTTAGTGATGTAATGCTTTGTTACAAATGCATTTCATAGCAAGAACAGCGTGAATCCAGCTATAACAATAACTAATTTGTCGTAAATGAATATAAACAACAATAAACTTAAAGATGTTTTGCATTTGGAGTCTTTAATGCAAAATTAAAATCGATCTAAATGGGTTTTTCAACTGAGACACGCTTTTTGATATGTATCCACCTTGAAGTAATGAAATTTACATGTATCCTGCACGCGGAATGACAGCCGGAAGGCCCAAGGTTCATGTCTCACTCGGGACCTCTTTTTTCTTCTTTTTTTCTTCCTTCTTCGGACTGAACATTATGAAAGTGATGTACTGGATAATTGTTTCTTTTCACATTTGTCAAAAATCCTTACGTTTAATTTTAAAAAAATATTGAACTGTGTCAGTGTGTAAACATAAGCTTACCGCAATATTGCATTACGTGTTGGCTCTTAGAAGCCTTTGATTTAAGCAGTTAAGTCCTGGTACAGTGGCAGATCTAAAAGGAGAGGCCTGGGGGACTCCCCCCCCCCCCCTCCCTTCTTATCTGGCAAAATTATCCTCATGTTACAAGAGTATGTGTAGGAAAACTGAAGGGGACTTTGCTTCCTGGGGCTCCCCCAAAATACCCACTGTATGTGGGCATCTGCTGCCCAACAGGGTCATGATTTTGGAACTACAGTACTGCACTGATATATAACAGGGTATCCATTTTCGAGAACTTTCCTAGAATGGGGTATCAGTTGATAATAATCACTAAAATTAAGGCTATTAAAATTTACTAAATTCATAGAACAGGGTATTAAAAATAATTGATAAAAGCAAGTGACATACTTGAACACCAACCCTGCGGCCTGACCAGTACCTTACGCATGCACACAGCCATAATCACCCTGGCAGTGGTCGCTTTTCTTGTATAATTGGCTATTTCTAGAATGGGATGTCATTTTGAATGCAATATTCTTTCTAAAACGGGCTTGTTTGGAGATCTGGGCAGCACATTACATGTACCCATCCAAAACATACCTGAGCCCCTTAATGAATTAGGAATAGACCATTGGAAATTGATGGGGGGGGGGGGGGGGGGGGGGCAGAATTAATTCATGGGAAGATGCTAGGAAAAACTTTCCTGCAAAGATGAACTAAATATGACCACATGAAATCTGATCACATTGTGATTATTATTATTGTAACTCTGTCAAAGTTCCAAAAATAGCATTCCTGTTGTGTCTAAAGCTCTAGGGAGGCCTAATCCCCCCAAACCCCCTATGATGTTCATTCAAGTCTTTTACATAGTTAGCATGCCCTTGAATTAATCCTTCTGTTATGCATCACAAATATTCAATATTGAATTGAATATTTTTTTTTTTCTTTTTTTTTTTTTTATGTTTCCACAATCATGTATTTACAACCCAATATTTTAATTTAAGTTAGTTAAAATGTAAATAATTAAATAACTAGCAATAACAGTTACAGGTTATAAAGAACATTGTTTAACATAATATTGTGGACTTAATTATTTAAAAGATTCATTTCCTCAAACATTCTCCATTTTTTCCTAAAGAAGTTCATATTATTCGATTTAAAAGAAATATACTTTTCGGTTTGATATTTATTTAATAGAATTCTTTCAAAGTGGCAAAAAGATGGTTTCGTTTCTTTACACCGGCAAGTCCACAAGTACGTTTTTCCTAAAATAAGAATATAGTTTTGCAGATCCATCTCCCCCTTTAAAAACCCTAAAATAATCTCACGATATTCTAACGAGAGGCTTGCGCAATTCTTAAGTTTGTTTAAAATTTTGTCACAAACTTCATTCCAAAAGGAAGACGAAAAAGAACAGTCAAAGAAAATATGAGGTATCGTTTCTATAGTCTGATGACAGAAGGAGCAGTTGGGGTTAGAAACATAGCCTATCTTACAAAGTAGTTCATTTGTATATAGAATAGAATTTAAAACTTTATACTGAAAAGAACGTAAATAAGGTTCATTTGCAACTCTCAGTGGCATCACAAATGCCTCCGAAAGTTGCTTGTCATCTAAATGAAATTCTTCTCTTAACTTAGCCCATTTATTTGGTTTTTCGTATTTTTGCTTTATAAGATAGTGATAATAGTCACGACACTTAAAATTTTCTAAATCAAAGATAATCTCGAAGGTAGGTATGTGAGAACGCATTTTCGATGGAACTGATTGCCTCAGACCTGTCCATACTAAAAAAATTGGAGTTCTTCAATCCCGCATCTCTGACAACATTGAAAGACTCAACATTTGTCATCTCATAAAGCAGATGAGTTGTATATGTGATATTATTATCAAAAAAATGTTTATAGAAAACACTTTTGCCGTCAATCTTTATTTCTTTGTTATTCCATAGAATATACTTATATATATTTTCGGGATCCTTGACTTCTCTTAATTTTGACCACCAGTCCAATAGTTCTCGATAGAAAGTTGCTGAGATTGTTAATTGTTTGACATCGTAATTACACTGAATTAAAAATAATCCCCCTTCGTTCACCAAAAGATAATCAAGATATGACTTCCAGAAACCAGAGTAATCTGGGTCGACTATTCGTTTTAACCAGCTTAGCCTTAAAGCTTTAACCATGTTATCATAATCTAACATTTTAAGGCCACCTTGGTCATAGGGTGCATATGTAGAGAGTCGGGTAACTTTGTCGTTACCGTTCCACAAAAAACGAAAAACCAGACTGTTAAATTCTTTTATAACTTCGGGAGGAGTACATAACACGGAACTAGGATAAATCATTTTTGGGAGTAAAAGTGTTTTGATAATATTTACTTTGCCGTGAATCGATAATCCTCTTGACTTCCATAGATTTATTGTATTTTTAATTTTTTTCAACCTCTGCTTAAAGTTTTTCTCTACTAATATTTGTACATCATATGTAATATATATTCCTAAAAATTTGACACATGTTTTCCACATAACCCCTAATGGTTCATTTTCACAATTCTGAAGTGACCCAATCCACATTGCTTCTGTTTTCGTTACATTGAGTTTAAGTCCAGAGGCTTTCTCAAAGCGTTCAAGTAATCCAAACAGGGCCCGCGCTGAATCCAAATCTGATAGGACAACCGTTGTGTCATCGGCAAACTGCAATAATTTAGTTTCTAAATCGTCTATGGTTATTCCTTTAATGTTTTCTTGATTCCTTATAGCAATCGCCAGAATTTCAACTGCAGTAACAAAAAGGTAAGGAGAGAGGGGGTCTCCCTGCCTCACTCCACGTTCTATATTGAAATAGCGAGAGCATAAGCCGTTGTTTATAACACAACTTTGGATGTCGTTGTAAAAAATATTAACCCATCTTCTAAAATCGGGTCCAAAATTAAATTTTTCTAAACATTTTTCAAGAAAATCCCATTCTAAACTATCAAAAGCTTTTTCAAAGTCAATAAATAATAACAGACCGGGTAATTTCTTAACTTTCGTATATTCCATTATATCTAAAATTGAACGTATATTTTCGCTAATATTTCTGCCTGGGATATATCCTGATTGATTCTTATGAATTAATTCGGGTAAAAGACGCTTCATTCTTTCGGAAATAACTTTTGAAGCTATCTTCGCATCAACGTTCAATAGAGAAATTGGCCTCCAGTTTTTAAGATCGCAGCGGTCCTGGTCTTTTTTCTCGATGAGTGTAATAACCGCCTGTCTTTGTGACGGGCTCATTGTTCCTTTGACAAAAGATTCATTAAAACTTTTAATTAAAGGATCACCTATAAAATCCCAAAAGGTCTTGTAGAATTCTATTGGTAGTCCATCATTTCCAGGTACCTTGTTTAACGGAAAAGAATTTAAAACTTTTTTGCATTCCTCTATGCTTATTAATCCTTCACCAATATAAGAAGAATCATTTGAAAGTGTTGGTATAGGTAAATCTTCCAGGTGAAAATTAGGTTTATTTTCTTCGGGACCTTCTCGTCTAGATTTATAAAGATTTTCATAAAATACGAGCTCTGCTTCTAAGATCTCAAAAGGGTCTGTTGAGATGACTCCACTCAAGCGAAGCTTCCGAATATGCTTCCTAACGTGATTTCGTTTTTCTAAATTTAAAAAGTATTTTGAATTCTTTTCCCCATGTTCATGCCACCGTGCGCGCGATCTGATGATTATGCCTTCCACCTTTTTTTCATACAGATGTTCCATCTTTTCTTTCAAAACATTTAAAGCTGATAAATTCTCTTGATTAGGGCAGTTTTGGTAGGCTGCTGTAGCCTCTTGAAATTGTCTGTTTAGCTGTTGTTCCTCTAAATTTTGCTGTTTACATTTGTTCATTGAATACAATCTAGAGTATTTCTTAACATTATATTTTACCCAGTCCCATACAGATCGCGGATCACTTAGATCTTGCTTCCCTTCCTGTATCCAAGTAGGTAAAAGACGATTTAGTTCGTTGACGTATTCTTCATCATTTAGAAGGGAGCAATTTAATTTCCAAAATCCAGGACCTTTCACCTTGTCTTCAACATCCTGCAATTCTATTACTATTGCGGAGTGATCAGTTTTTATGGCTGAAATCATATCAACATGGCAAACATTATCAGATAAAGAATTTGAAATCAGCCAATAATCCAATCTTGAAAATATCAAAGGATTTGATTGACTCCAGGTATAACTACGTTTTGTTGGATTCTTTACTCGCCAAATATCAAGCAAATCCAGCTCGGACTGTAGCAGTTCAATTGTGTTAATTACAGATTGCCTTGGGATTAGATTGCCACCTCTTTTGTCAATGATGGGATTTAAAGGACAGTTTAAATCACCTCCCATAATAATGTTCTCAATATCATCAAGGTTTTTATTTATGATGGTTTGCAGGACTGTGTGGTAAAAGGCAACCAGTTCATTATCTCGATTAGGGCCGTATATATTAACTAAAAGAGAGGGTTGTCCGCTCAGGAGTACCTTTAATATTATAAATCTACCGTTTGTATCAATAACCGATTCCTCAACGACACAATCAAAGAATATTGCTGCAGCAGCCAATCCCATAATCTCCACTACAAATTAGAAAAAAAACTGTTCCTTGGTAAGATAAAAAAAATTATGTTCTTTACAAGGTGCAATTAAAATGCTGTGTTTGTAGTTTAGCAAAATTATTTTTTTAGTAAAGTGACATGTTTATCTTGAAAAACATTCGTACAGAGGGTTTCAACTGTAAAAAAAATCCTGCTCAGGTACATGTAGAAAAAAAAATGTGCAAGCCGCAAATCACTTTTCTCTAATAGTCTGTCCCGTATGTGGACCCAGTAGAACGTCAATTTAATATAAAAAAATATACCCCAAACAAATACACCCCAAATTGAGAACAAACAATTATTTAACACTTGTGTGCTATTGTCTTGTTGTTTTGCATGGTTACGCGATCTGAGGTACAATATCAAATCTACATAAATTTCCACTGTCAGTTATTTGATATAAATGTAAGCTTAAGGTTACATTTCCTCTGTTTCTATAAAAACGTATGAGGAAAATTAACCTTTTAAAAATCTTGACGAAATTAAGTTAAGCTTAATGGTAGAAAATTCATTGATAATAAGAAAATAAGGAACTATGAATAATTTCGCCTCAGGCACATTACAATACAGCTCGAATTAATTTATTTCTAAAAGTACTTGACATTCCTATGTGTCTAAAATTGCAGGCCTTCAGACAAAAATAATATATCTAAAACATCTTTTAGGGAAGAAGATACTAAATTATTGACACCTTATAGATCGTGTTACCTTTTCTCGAAGGGGTCTTGTCTGTCGCTGCATGGTAGACTTCGTATTTAAGATGATATCTTTTCTTATATGCTCCAAAGTCCTCTCTAGATCCTGTTTTCCTCTTAAGAGAGATTTAATCTCTTCGTTCGTGTCCAAAAAACTTTCTCTAAGTTTCACTAAAACGGCTCTTGTGGCCCTAACATAAGCGTGGATTCTCGCATTACTCTGTTGAATGCTTGTATCCCTTAGCGATGGTAGCGGATCCAACTGTTGTCCAAGATCGCAAGCTTTGTCACTTCGATTCACAACCGTCTGGGAAAGTCTGATGTTTCTTATACTTGCGTTCTTCCAGGCATCAGAGCCTATAGTAGCTCGTGTACCGGTAACTTCCATGTCTTGAACAGATCTTTCGCCTGAGTCAGGAAGGCGGCACGACTTTCTGTTGTGCAAAGCGCGGAAAAGCTCACGGTGTCACCATGGCAACTAATTAGCCTCGTTTTCGCATAATTCACCCGGATATTTGTGACCACTCATGTTTTTCTCAACCAATATTTTTAGATAAATAATTCAAAAGGCAGAGAAAAGAGAAAAATCACGAGCGAAGAATAAGAAACAAAGAGAGAGAGAGAGAGAGAGAGAATAATTAACAAAGCGAAATTATATTTTACTGTCGCTTTCCTTTGAGAAGTTCCTCAGACGTTGCGTGACATGACATGTGAGACTGTCGTGACAGAAAAGCTCAATCAGCGGCAAATTGATTTCTCATCTTGCTTCATTTCTTTGATTCCGAGAAAAATATATACGATGTCGCCATCTAAAAATTTAGCGTTTAAAAAGTTTAAAGTCACCATTTACCCAATACAAGACTAGTTGCACTAAACAATTCAAAAATTGTTGATTTTGTGCGTAAGCCGATGCAAGCTTACACGCGCGCGTCGTGCAAGTCATTCCACTGTTTCCGTGCAACACGTTGACGTTCACCTGCCACGTGACTTCTCACTAATCCTGACACCTTTGTCAGGCCTTCGCACTATCAGCGTCAAGTCTGGCAATTAACTTATTAACATATAAATAAGCCGAGTAACACAATACACGGTGAAAATAAGGATTATTCAGTAAATAAACCATCGAAGAAGCAGCCTTTAAAATTATTATGTTAAAGGCTTAGCCTTGCCATCGAGAGATTCAAACATGACGGATGTACAGCTCTGTCGTGATAGCTCAGGAAGCTTGCCGTAGTAAGTAAGAAGGAATCGATTCTTGAAATAAGGAGTTTCAACTCAAAGACTCCCTCTTTTAATTTTTTGTTTACAGTTTATCTCACTGGGCCGCGAAGGAACCCGCAAAGCACAGATTTATGGCCGGGAACACGGATCACTGGGCAAAGATGAAACACAAGGTAAAGTAAAAGCAAGAAGCTACGCAAAATTATTATGATCGGCGAGAGTAGGTAATTCACACTGCGCCTAATTGCGGTTGTTAGGTAGATGAGTGGTTTCCATGTACGGTTTTCGGCGTCAAGAGCCATTTTCTGGTACGGAAATTTTGTGAGACTATATAGGCATTTTAAAGAAAATATGATGTTTAAGATTAATTGGACAAACCGTTTTGTTTTAGACGAAGAAAATAGCGGCTTACTCTAAATAGAACAAGCAATTTTAGGTTTTTATGTTGACATCGTGTTGAAATGAAAATGACTTTTAGAAACGTCACGCAAGATTGTTAAGATTGCACAGGTCAGCTGGCCTTTCCATTCAGTAACGTACGTACGTGCGTAACTGCACCACTATTCCTCCAGGCCAAAATAACCAAAACAAGAACGGCGAAGCCGCGAAAACGAGCAAATTTTGTTATCAGCTCGCAAGAAAACCCTTGCTTATATTGTTATGTAAAAATAACGCGAGCAAGTTAGTTTTGCGTCGGGTTGTTTCTCCGATTATGCCGCTCTGCTCTATGCTACACAATTTAAAAAACAATAGAATGAGAAACTTAAATGCCATACTACCACTGTTAGATTTCCCTTCGTATTGCCCAAGAACAATGTCATTTAACAAAGTAGTCTTCTTCCCAGACATTCTTTGGGCTCGTCCGGTTTTCGTCCACTCCATGCTAGACGAGCTGCGTCCCTGACAAAGCGGCAAACATCCGGGAAATAGATAAAGTGCAGTAGCATTGGTTTCAAATGACCAAAAGAACCGATACTATCTCTCGGAATATTTTTCGCGCAAAATCAAACAGATGCGGAAGAACTCAACTTTGGAACCAAAATTCGAGATTTAGAGAAAACTTTAAATACCTGGAAAAAAAAGAAAATTTACGTTGTACGGAAAAATCAATATCGTAAAAACATTAGGGCTCTCTAAACTGACTTTTAACACTTCCGTTTTAAATGTGCCCAAATTTAAATGTGAAAATTGCTTGGATTAGTAGAATTCAAAGTCAATCGTCTGCTTCTTGGAAAATTATTCCTAACCATTGTGTAAATCATCTCGGTAATTTCTCTTTCCTGACAAAATGTAACTATAAAACCGAATTACTTAAGCTAGAGAGCCTCCCTATTTTTTATCGCATGATTTTCGATTATTGGCGCGACTTCAAAAAATTACCTGATCGTATTACTACCAATATCAAAAATGAAATTATATGGAACAACTGTAATATTCTAATTGATAAGTTAAGAAGCAAGTTTTTTATAGAAAATGGTTCTAAAAAATGTTATTCATGTGCAAGATTTACTAAATGAACAAGGCAACTTCTGTTACTTTTTAGAATTCAAAACAAAGTACCCTTTACAAAGTTTTATGGTCTTATCCACAGCCATTCCTCACGCGTGGAAAAATGCTTTAAAACCGCATGGTCAAAACAACCCCAACGATACTTCTACCACACCTCTTATCACAAGTTTTTTTTATTCAGCAATCTTAAAAAACACTTTCGTACCACCAACCTCTCAAACGAAAATTTTAAGATACGGCTTTTTAGAAAAAAATGTTCATAAAGTTTACCAAATGCCTTTTATAGTTACAAAAGAAGTTAAACTCATAATGTTACAATACAAAATTATACATAACATACTCCCTACTCAAATGAGCCTTTACCGTGACGGTATCTCTGAAAGTGATTTTTGTCCGTTATGTGGGTGTGAGAAGCAAACCTTAAACCATATGTTAATCCAATGCAATAAATCACTCTCCTTCTGGAATACGTTTCAGGAGTGGTGGTTTGAAAAAGCACGTGAAAGACTTTCTTTAAAACATGGTAGCATATTATACGGCTACTTTGACAATACAAAAAAATTAATACTGGCAGGCATTAAATTACTCAATTCTAATAGCAAAATACTATATATTCTGCAATATTCTGCACGTCAAACAGGCGCCAAGGTGAACTATACTTCCGTAACTTCCTGCTGCGAATCCAAGAAAAAATTGAAATAATTACAGAAACTGCAATTGCAAAGAAATGCTTGCCTACTTTTCGCCGAAAGTGGACAGCTCTTTTGTAAGTAGTATTAGTAAATTTGTAAATGTAATCGTACGTCTGTGTAGTTCGTGTAGTATCATATGGTAATGTATTGTTTCAAATAAAGTTGTTAAAAAAAAAAAAAAATTAAAAAAGCGGGGCGCTACCAACACGTCGGGTCGCCCATTGAATTTGCCCGGTATAGATCTCATTCGCAAACTAAGCACACTATGTTCATTAGGTTGCCACGTTTTCAATTCGAGACACCACAGGACAAGTAAAGACATTTCGCGGAGATCGAATGCGGCATGAGCAACATCAAGGTAATATATATATATATTTTTTTTTTCATATTTATTTTTATTTCTATTATTAATTAATTTATTTGTTGTTGTTACAGTATCTAATCATAAATTATCCATTCCTTATTTTCGTATTTATTGTTATCTATCAGTCAATTTATATAGTGAGCTCCTGTAATTGTTTAGTGTGCAGCAACCCGCCACGATTAACTTTAGTTATTTGCGGGTTGCTAATATAATTTGTTTTATTATTTGTAAATAAATCGTTGTTGTTGTTGTTGTTAAGGTAACTAAATTCCCACATTTACCTCAATCAAATGTCAGAATGAACAAGAAAAAAAAATGCCCCCACCCTCTCAAACATAAAAAAAGAAAAAAAAAAGAAAAACAACATCCGTCCAACTTTTGGGGTGTTTCTTGGTGTTGCGGAAGCCATTGTTGGTTAGCTTTTGTGTTGTGGTGTGGGTATTGTTCATTGTCTTTTGAATCTTTTGTTTTACGTCATTTGGTGATCACACCATCCGCAACACCAAGAAACTACCAACTTTTGCGGAATTTAGTCACGATCATAAACTGAATATCGTGATTATTAATGCTCAAGGTAATACAGACTGTTTTGCGTGAACTGTGATCTGCTCCCTTAAAAATAGCGTCTACAGAGGTGAGAAGTCAGAGGTCAGAGGTGTCAGTCTTAGACAAACTTTAGGTGTCTGTCTTAGACAGGTGTTCATCTTACAGAGAGTTCAATTAGAATAAACTGAGTGCCCCGCGATGTGCAGTAGATAGTCCAGCTATAGGTGTCTGTCTCAGAGAGGTGTCCGTCTTATGGAGTGTTCAGTTGCAGTAAAATGTGTGACTGAAGTGCGGTACGACCAACTTTAGGTGTCTGTCTTAGAGAGGTTTCCATCTTATAGAGTTTAGTTACAATTAAAAGAGTGACAGTAGAGTGTGGTAGAGACAAATTTTAGGTGTCTGTCCTTTGAGAAGTGTCAATCTTGTAAAAAGTTAAGTTACATAAAATGAATGACTGAAGTGCAGTAGAGGCCAACCGAGTTAGATGTCCACCTTAGAGAGGTGTTTGTCTTATAGAGAGTTCAGTTACAGTGAAATGAGTGACTGAAGTGCAGTAGAGGCCAACCGAGTTAGATGTCCACCTTAGAGAGGTGTTTGTCTTATAGAGAGTTCAGTTACAGTGAAATGAATGACTGCAGTGCAGTAGAGGCCAACCGAGTTAGATGTCCACCTTAGAGAGGTGTTTGTCTTATAGAGAGTTCAGTTACTGTGAAATGAGTGACTGAAGTGCAGTAGAGGCCAACCGAGTTAGATGTCCATCTTAGAGAGGTGTTTGTCTTATAGAGAGTTCAGTTACAGTGAAATGAGTGACTGAAGTGCAGTAGACAGTCCAACTTTAGGTGTTTGTCTTAGAGAGGTGTCCATCTTAGAGAGGTGTCCATCTTATAGAGAGTTCAGTTACAGTAAAATGAGTGACTGAAGTGCGGTAGAGACCAACTTTAGCTGCCCGTCTTAGAGAGGTGTCCGTCTTATAGAGAGTTCAGTACTTGCAGTAAAATGAATCAGGACTGAAGTGCAGTAGAGATCAACTTTAGCTGCCTATCTTGGAGAGGTGTCCGTCATACAGAAAGTTTAGTTACAGTAAAATGAGTGACTGAAGTGCGGTACAGACCAACTTTAGCTGCCTGTCTTGGAGAGGTGTCCGTCTTATAGAGAGTTTAGTTAAAACAGTAAAATGAGTAACTCATGAAGTGCGGTACAAACCAACCTTAGCTGCCTGTCTTGGAGAGGTGTCCGTTTACTCTAAATTGGCTGTATTTCGTTTTGCTTTCAGACAAAAAAGCAGAAGAAAAACTGCTAAAGTTCCGACACGAAATCGATGGTACCTTGACGCGAATCGGTGGCCCGAATTTCAGCGATATCCTCGTCAAAGAGCTTCACGGTAACTTGCCGGGCGACTACCACAAACCGCGCCCACTGCCGCCTAAACTGCTACGGACAGCGGTTAACGCCAGAGCCAGAGAAGGTTATATGTATTGGTACATGGAAAAGCCTCCACCAAAGAGTAAGTTGAGATATCTTAATTAAATCTCTCCGCTAAATTATTTCACCCCGTTTTCCACATTTCTAGTCATTTACAATTACTTATTTCATCTCATTTCAGAAGGCAGGACTACATTAGGTTCCGACAAAACGTTCCTTGGACTGGGCAAAAGATTTTTTCCTTGACAGATCAGATGGCTGATCCGCAAACATCACTTCATGTATACGAATCCTTCAACAAGATATAATCGTTATCTAATTTTATAATGTGAAATGTAAATAGTGTTGGAAAACTGATAAGGCGCGGGCACACGATTAGCTTGTTTTCGTGGACACGCGCGTAAAGTGAAGAAGTGCGTGCGTAGTACTCCCACGTACGTCCCACGTCCCAGCTAAAACTTAACTGATATGATATTACGCGGAATTGTTCAATCGCGTCTGTAATTTCACCATTGTATGTGTAGAAATTCAATCACTTTTTAACTTACTGCAGTATTGCTTGCACCAACAACATCAACCTGTGTCAACGACATTGCACAAACTAATTTACACGCGTGTCCACCATGGACTACGTCGTGCAACAGATTTTCAACATGTGTTCACTACAGAAAATACCGTGGTAAGCGACAACTTCATCGTGTGTCCACTATTTTTAAAACCGCGGCTTCACGAGCCCGACGAAAAGTCGCACGTGTAGCGACGCCCACACGGGGGACGCATCAGCAAAACAAATCATAGACAAATGACGCGGGGAATTCAACGAGTTGAATGTTTCGTGAATTGTCGCGTCACCTGTTCAGGAGTGGCAATGTTACTGGTAAAATCCGTTCTCAGGTTGAATCAGTATTCAGTCTAGGTTAAATTTGTACCCAGTATTCAATCTAGGTAAGCTAACCTTTACCCACCCCTAGCACAAGAGTGTGTAAGAGTTAGCTGGGGTTCAGTATCGTTGTGTTAGATTTACCTAGGGTAAGCTTTGTGTTAGAGTTAGCTTCGTGCTGGGGTTAGGGTTAGCTTATCTACATTGAATATATACTGGGTACACGTTTAACCTGGATTGAATACTGATCTAACCTGAGACCTAGTTTTACCTGCAACAGCTACACTTGCAATTTTCACCGTATCCTAGTGATGCGACATTTTCAAAAAATCGGGTGGCCTGTTTAAGGTTAAAATCGTGCGCAAGAATTTCTAATCAATTTGTTCATTTTCGACGGTCCTCTATCTGCAATAATGTGAGCAATGATATATGCGCCTGTCTACTGTCGACAACTTTCGCGCAAAGATTTCAACATACTAATCCTCACTATAAACAATGTCCTTCCCTTAATCTTTTTTCTCCTGCGGGTTTTTCAAGTTTGTTGGTAGTCAGGTCCGTGATATTGACGCCAATCGTGTGCAACGCTGTGCTTAACCTTTAAGTCCCACTGTCAACAGACAAATTCTCCTTTCTGTTCTCCATACATTTGTCTAGTTCTAATTGGGAGATATATGATGGCTTGGTTCTTAAGAGTTAAAACAGTTGACGCAATTACACTACAAAATCGTGTACCCAGGCGTTCATGAATTTTTCCATCTTAACCAAATTATCTAAAGGCATATGATTTAGGCTAAGAAAACGAGCTACTGAAATAAGATGAGATGATTAAAGAATCGTCCTTTGGTTATTCGCAGCTATTCTCGTAAACGAAACAGATAAATAGGTCTGAAAGCTGTCGCAATTTATCCAGCCGTTATACAATCGCATCTTTGTAATAGAGCAGTTTTCAATTGAGTGTCGAAAGTAATTACACAATTGCTTTGGTTTTGCATTGCTACGCTTTGTGATTGGCTAAAAAATCTCGCGCGCGCCACTTACTCGACCAATCAGAAGTAAAACCAAAACCAATCGTGACTAGCTCGCACGCATTTTCCCGCGCTTGGCGCCGCCGACATGTAATTGCTTCGAGCTCTGATTGGTTCATTGGATTGTTTACGACAGCTGTGATTGGTCAGAGTAATTACTTTGGTCTTGGTTTTACGACGCTCAATTGCAAACTGCTCTAATGCTTGATGTGTAATCTTACCAGTCCTTGGGGGAAGACCCCAATATAAAAATGACGGGGGTGATCTTCGTACCTTTAAGGGGTTAAGAATCGAAAAGAAAAACACGGTCAGAGTTATTGTGATAACGTTTAGGGTACTAAGCCAGAAGAATATGCTGCAGGACAGGAACAATTTTTTAGAAAAAATTGGTACGTCTTGGGGGGGGGGGGGGGGGGGGAAGTTAGTGTGAACCACACCCACAAAACGATTTTTTGGCATCCTTCAGGGGCTTCTTTCAAAATTTCTAACGACCACCCCGGTCAATTTTATATCCTGATGGGAGCCCCCTCCCCCATCCCCCTTTCTGGGTTTCTAGTATAGTATCTGTATTGCAGGTTTTCAATAGAGGTTAGACTCTGTATGGCGCCCCTTACACACGTATATGCCCTCCTGTGGCCACTGTGGATGTCCAAATGAAAGTCTTATGGGGCCCTGATCATGACTTATGCGTGTGGAGGTGACCTTGGCCATCTTGATACACAGCAGTTTATTTGTTATGCCAGTGATGCTTGTCTTTTTTAACAAAATTAAATTAATATTTATTTTACAAATCAATTCAGTCGTGTCTTTTTGTCTCTTATGTTTATAAATGGTTGAGCCGTGCTTTCACCTCCGCGAAGTCAGTTGACACTGGCCATTACACGCGACGATCCGTAACTACGACGATTCGCAACTACAACGATTAATTATTGTGCGGAAAGTCGATGCCGTGTAAAATAGGCGCACGCACGATTTTCATTGATGTGCGTTTACTTAAATGAATTCCTCTTTTCAACGAACACTGAAATGAAAAAATGTTGTCCTCGTTCTTCGTTGTTCACAAATGACGATCGCAATTCATCTACAGTTTCTACCACTTGACGTCCGACCGCACAACTTTTGGAGTTTTGCCGAAACAGTCCTGTCGTTTTGTTGTCGCTTGTTAATTCTTCCTGACACCACTGCAGTTGAGGTTTTACTGGGCGGGGTTAATCCCAACTACACAGGAATGTCAAGCCTACCTCAGACACACATCTCAGCTACCAGTATCTAAAATCATAGCCCGAAAAGCTTTTAGCTGTCTAAAAGGAACACTGTCCCACCTTAATAACGAAATTGTGTTTACCTAATGTCCATATTACATCGCCAAATGCCACCAAATATAGAACTATATTGGATAAAAAGATTCTATAGAGCAAAACAGAAGCAGTAGTTTGGGGATCAAGTGCAGGATTGTAAGGATTGAAGTGGATTACAGTTCATCAATTTTTCCAATTTTGATTTAGTGACAAGCGGTCAAGAAATACAAAGCTTCCATTCTGGTGGAATTTTGAGTGTTTTGGTCGTTACTTTGTCTTTTTAGTTCATATTTCTTTTCGTTCATCACTTCTAGCGATTTTTTTCTTCCTACTTTTAGATATAATGCAAACTTAAAGCAACTCCTGGTCATAACACGAGAACACGATTCAGCCAGGACCCTGTCCTTTAAGATATATACGTCGGTTACCGTACCCTTGCAAATGCGCTACATCAGGAACCGACTACCCGGCGATATATACCTTAATGTTCTCTAGCTTTTGAATAGTCATTTATTGAACCCATAATTTTCTTTTTTACCCCTTTCACTCCCAGCATAGTCACGAAAGCTTGAATCTAAGCCGGTTTCGAGTCTTTGTATGAAATCCCGCTCAGTAAAGTGTCACAATTAAATGAAAGCTCATCCAGCAGAACGTTTTTATATTCCGTTACTTTTTTCAGTTCTATGGATCACCATTGGTAAATTGGAATTTTGACTCTGTGGCTTTTATAGAAAAAGGAAACGACAACTACGCAGGCTAGAATTTTGATCTTGAAAGATTTTAGAGTTTTAAACTCTTGACAGCAACAGGAAATGGGACATGTACTTAAAAGAGTTGATCAACCACTTCCTTTTGAGAAAACGGCACAATTCTTGACGTTTTGCCGCAAGGCAGAGACTTCGGATTACCCTTGACTATCTGTTGTTTGTTTTTGCTATCTAATAAGGAAGGGTATCGTGTTTTCATGATTAAGACCAGGAGATCATTGTTTTAAGTTTGTTTTATTATCTTGGAACATAAAGAAAATTTCGCCAAATGAAAAGTGACGAATCGAAAGCAGAGAAATATTATCAATTTTTTTAATATTTCCAAACAACTGCTTGTTTTGTCATTTTGTTGGAACAGAGTAACTCGTCTTAAAATTACCGTTCCACCGCGGTCAAACGTCCGAGGCGTTTTTCGTTTCATTTAGTGGGATTTTATTTATCAAACGGAAATATGGGCAAGGTTGTAAAATAATAGTTGACGTTACTATCTTTTAATTTTTCTCAAAATGATGAGCCTTTTCCGTTGAAAACTGTGACCAATTACTCTTTGCGCCTGATCAAAATTATGTTGACAAATGGCGTCGGCAATTCTGTAGTTCACAGTTTTTAAACGCTTAGAACTTTTTCAGTAAACTTTCAAAACGTTTGGTAAATTGACAGTGTATTGGCAATACATTAAACTTTAAACAGTGAAAATGACAACCTTAACTTACTTTGCTTAACTTTTGCAAATTTCTCTCGTTTGACCGCTGTTAAGTAGGCAAGTTAAGCAATTTTGACAAAACTCTGGTGTAATCCGCAATGCCTGACTCCGCCCGCTCACTATCAAAGGTATAGCTCAACCTACACATAACATCCATTTTTAGCCTTGTTTTCTGTCACACTCTATTGCATGTAGCCACAATCCTTTCTCTAATCTAATTCTTCCTATACAAAATAACCACAAAATACTTGGAGTGTCGCCGACGAAAGTTCTTAACAAATTGGCATTGGCTTTCTTTCCTTTGTTTTTATTTTTGTTGGCTGGCTTAAAATCGCACTCCTTTCAAAGATCTCTGTAATTCGGGCGTTATCTTCCCACGCGGGGAAGTACGCTTAGCAACTGTTGAGGGCAAAATTCAACTTACCTCTGCAAAACGAACACCGTTTTTAAGTTTAGCTAGTCCGCTTGATTTCGTGACACGCGGTTCAAAATTGCCATTCTTGTGGAATTTTGACTTTTTCCACGGTTAATTTGTCTCCCGGGAGGGGGGGGGGGGGGGTACTCCCTTATATAATCTAGATAGGTATGTGCGGCCCTGAAGGGTATGGTTTTCAAGCCGTTTTGGTCTGAAATAGGGTATAGATTTGGACCATTTTGGTCTGAAATAGGGTATGGTTTGCCCTTCTCAAATGTTTACGCAAACGGAACCACTTCCTGGTCTGAAATAGGGTATCGAAATTTGGGTCAGGTCTGAAATAGGGTAGGGAAAATCGCATATTTTGGTCTGAAATAGGGTAAGGGTTTTAAGAAGCGTGCCGCACACCCCCACCCGAATTTTCGGGGAGTACCGGGATTTGTCTCTTTATTTCTTTGACTTCTTTGCTTTCATCCCTTCTGATAATTCTTTCTTCCTAATAGAAGATAATAAAACTAGCTTAAAGCAAGCTCCCGGCCATAATCTTTACACGATTTTTCAGCCGGGACATTGTGACCCTTTAGTGAGTGTTTTTTGTCTTTTACAATTTAGTTTTACGTTGTTTTACTTGGCCTCAATTTGGCCCCAATCCATCACGGCTTACATTTAACCACAAAGTAATGGTAACCGCGTAATTCTACGGATGTTTTTCCTAAAGTAAAACTCAATATTTCGCTGATACCCAACTCAAAATATGGAATCACTGAGCGAGATCACAAAAGGGAGTGTGTATATCAGTACCTTACTTCTCAGGATAGTATATAAACCACATTAAACAGTCATGTTTAACGAAACAGTCAAATCAAATTCGTGACATTAACCGCAAAATGCGTTCATTTAACCACGTCTTATTTGTCCTTATTATTGCCCGTTCCGAAGTTCAAAAGGAGCCTGGGGACGAGGTTTTTAATTTTGATTTAATTAAAAATTGGAGCCTATCACAAGAAAGATCATATTATAATTAGTCAGTGTACAACATTTGGGCCTGTTTCATTAAATGGCAACCATGTGGGAGGCTTTCAAAAATCAGAAAAAATTAGAGACTTTGTATGGATTTGGGGGACGCCATCTCTGAATTAGAGACATTTGTATGGGATTTGGACGACCTTTGACAGCTCACAGCCTGGTTACTATGCAATGAAACATAACGAAATTTTGTAAACGTTCTAATTTTCATGCAATCTTTCTGATGGTGCAATTCATTTTTTGATATGACGTAATTTGAACAATGTGTAAACTAGGGCCCAGTCCCTTTTTGAACTTCGGAACGGGCAATTAACCATGCACTCTCATGATGTTGAAATCCATTTTGCAATCCACTGTATACAATACAAGATAACCGCGTAATGATCTAAGTAAAGTTTTATAATATTTTTTGCGAAAATCAACGTACTCCTGTAAAAAGGCAAAATGAGGACGTTTTGCTAAAACAAAATGTCGACCAAACACTAAACAAATTTTAATATTCAGTACTCCCCGTTACCAAAAATTCGCAGGCTAAACACCCCGTCTATTTTTGTTGCATTCGTTTAGTTGTCGACTGATACAACTATTTTTTGCTGTTAACAAAATATCACAGGGCCGCGAAAAGTTCTTATGAGTGAAACAAGATTGAAAGCTGGTGTTCCAGTGACCGCCGTTGCTTTTGTATATCAGCCGGTATTGACAAAAAGTAATAAATACCGTACCTTACCTTTTTACCTTTTACTCTTCGTAAGAGATATAAATTGGTGATACAGGGTTCGTTTCCGTATTAATCTACAAAATGTTGAACACAATTGCAGAGACCCATCTAAACCAGTCGCACGACAGTTTAATCTCCCTAACCATTGTACCCAACACATAACAGTTTGCGGCCTTTCCTTACATCAGGGCAACGCAAGCCGACGTAACCTTGAAACAAAAGTTTGTCTTTCAAATCGGCACTCTAAATCCACAGAAAATCAAAGAACACTTCTCATTCAACTAACGCATCTCAGCGACAGATTTGGCGAACACAGACGCGCAATCGAAAAAGCCATTAACCAACATCACATTCATCAGCCTACCGCCGTTTCAGATCACTTTACTCTTCCTGGCCATTCAATCAACGACATAGAACTCATTCCCCTTGAACTCATTAACTCTGACAGAGACGCCATTCGTAAGGCCAGAGAAGCATTTTTAATTTCCAAGGGCAAGACTCTTGAACCCTATGGGATGAACAGACGCGATGAAACTTAATATATTTCTATTTTTATAGTAGCCTTTGTAAACGTTTCTACTGTTTATTTTTGTTAAACATTTAAGAATAAATATCAGCGATATAAAAACATGACGTTTCGGCGACGACATGTCACCATTATCAAATGTAAAATTATTTGTGAAGTCGAAAGTGTGAAAATAAATAAATAAAAGATGCGAAGATGAACGAAAGAATGTGGCTTAATTAACTAAACAGTTTCGCTGGTATGGTATTAACCAATCATATTTGAATCATTTGAATCATTTTATATCTTGTAACCGTTTTATTCCATTTTTACTTAGCTCTTTGTAGCCCCTGATGAAGGTTAGTTTTGCCTAACCGAAATATTGGGCAATAAAATACCCTTTATAGCTGTCCGATCAGCCTTGCATTCAGTTTTAAGTAATTTCAAACAGCACGGCTCACTTGATACCACATTACTTCGCCGCCTTGTGTTTCACTTGCCAGACCCAGCACCACAGTGTTTCTTTAGAAACTAAACCCCCAGTTTTCAATTGAGTGTGCCGAAAGTAGTCAGTTATCACGATTGCTTTGGTTTCGCATTGCTACGCTTTGTGATTGGATAAAAAATCTCACTTTACTTTCTCAACCAATAACGAATTTTCACCAAAACCAAACGTGACTTATTCGCTCGAATTTTCCCGCGCTTGGTGCCGATAACATGTATTTGCCTTGAGTTCTGATTGGTTCATTGGATTGTCTGCGTCTGTTGTGATTGGCCAGAGTAATTACTTTGGTTTTGGGTCACGTCACTCAATTGAAAACTGTTCTATATGAGGGTTCGTTACTGAGTAATTTTTTCAGCTGCAGGTTCAGGTCTTAAACAGTTTAATTTGTTTTTCATTTCTTTTTTTTGTTGTTGTTGCTGACTCATAACAGTTTATAGTAATTTCCAGTACTTACGCTTTGATGCATCAATACTACAAATTTCAGGGGCACCCAATGACCGAATGTTTCCAAATACGTCAGAAATGTCTAATATGTATTTCTCTATGCTTTAGAAACCTGTTTGGTTAATTTGAAGCCGGCTGCCCTAAAAAAAAATTATCTGTTCGGATATCTTAGGGGAACTTTGTTCGCTTCGAAAGTTCTAGGGGGCTTTTTTTTCTCATCCGAAAGTTTTAGCTATCCTGATGGGTTTATTCGAAAGTTCGAGGACACGGAGTAGCCAATACTTTCATAAGAAAATTTTAGGGGACATTTTTTCATACTTGTGCGTATAGCAATTTAGAGAAAATACTAGGCAATATATATGCTCATCCGAATATTATAGGCGTAAAACCTATTCATCAGAAAACGTCAGGGGGTGTAAATTATACGAACGGCACTGAGTCTTCCCTTATGGTTCCAAACAGTACCAGTTGATGCAATAATAATGGTGTCAAAAAGTGCATGACCCGTCATTGTCTAAGAAGTTATGGTGATAGTCATGGCATCACACGTTACCATAGTAACAGTATAACCTATTAAAGACACTCTAAATTTTAGCTTAAAGAGCTTATAGGTAAAAAAACGAGCTCGGTGAGCTGTTACATGATGACATAAGTTGTTCAACAATAAGTTTGGCATTTGTTTGGTACTATTCGCGTTCGAAGAACGCAATTCTAATTTGATTCGTGTTGGTTTTCCTGTGGTTTACATGCAGTAAAATTTGAGATTTTTTGGTAGACGGTCTTCCAAATGGCCGCCCCTTTTGCTTTTTTCATGGGCTCATTTCCGCCGGAAGTTCCTTCGAACGCGCCTCCATAATCTCCGATTACTGCTAGTATATTTTGTAGCATCAACTGATAAAGAATTGTAGTTGATCCATCAAAGCGTAAGTGATGAAAAATGCTGGGAACTAATCCATTACTTCCTGCCGGGATACCATGACCGCATATTATTCATCGCATCGACACGAAAAACATAATCCGAAAAGCTGTTTGAAAACGCTTTTTGATAATCTTCTACTAGTTAATGACACGCTATGTTTGTAAGAAGATTATGCTTAAGCATATTGCAGTGACAACGTAATCTGCTAGTCTGCCTTTAGTCACGTCTCTAATATCTTTATCCCATACAAAAACAAACAATAAAACTATCTTGAAGTAAAACTGCCGCGAGTACCTAAACTTGAAAAGATCTCGTGCAGATAGTAGTTTTACAATGCGATTGTTCTCCATAAACGATCTAAAACAAAGTCAAAACTTTTCGATGTTTCTTATAAAGACATCCTCAAGTTTCTTCAAAACGAGGTGGAAATATTTAATAATATATATTCGTGCATGCATATTTAATGACAGTTTCGGATAGCTTGGAATGGATTAAAGGTACAAAACCGACAAAATGAACTGTTACAATAATTCGATTTTGGTGAACCAAATCACTACTTTAAGTATCTTCATGTACGAAGAACAAGAGCTTTTAATTTATTTTGCAAAATTAAAGTACCGTTGAATCAAAGGAGGTTGAACGTATTTCAGTTTGCGACCGGCAAAAATGTCAAACTTTTCGATCAGCATTTTCTCTTATTTCAGGAGAGGGATTGCTGGCGAGCAACCGCTGATGAACGGTCTTTAAGTCTTTAAGTGACCAACTGAGAAGTTGCGTTTTCCGAGCAAGGAATTCGTGCATTTAACAACTTTCTGCCGCAAATCGTGGGCGTAATCAATTCCATATAGGAAATTGAAGTCACTTATATCCTGGATCCATTATTTTTTATTTCCTCGCGGAACAACTCGATTGTGAACCTCAGATCCCAAGCTTTTCCTCGTATTCTTTCTGTTGGCTTCTCAGTCCGATTAAACATTGTGGTCTTCGTAATTTTAATTACAATCCTGTGCAAGGATTTAATTATCCGTCATTGCACTGCGGTATAATTAGAACAAAACGGCATCGCCTTTGTTGTCCGCCGTTGGTAAAATTTTAAAAGACGCTGATTATCTTTGCATTTCCTTGACTAATAAGGAACTCAAGATTTTAACGTCGGTTTTTGCTAATTGCGTCTTGCACGTGCACATGCTGCTTACACTGAGGTTTGAGGCCGTTAACACCTTATCTGTCCCTGGTCACGTGCACAGTTTTAACTATCTTGATAGCAAGATTATTCAATCATTTTGTGCCCAAGGACACGGCCCTACAGAAGTTGAACAAGCAAAACTGAACAGGAGAAATTTCATAACAATAACATTAAAACTGAAATGGGGTCTTTATGGCTCAGCGTTTTAAAGGAAAACGAGGGAGCACTTGATGGTAATAACACACCAGCCTGTTTATATTACTGCCGGTGTTTACAATAGTTCGCCGGTTGCGAAATAAAGGTTGTATCGATGTTTCAGTTTTAAGATGTATTTTACATCAGGAGTAATCAAGCTAAACCATATGGGATCTAGTCTAGAATTTTCGTCGTTGCTAGGAACAGCTTGAATTGCCCAAGATCAGCAGGCACGGAATGTAAAACGTTCGGAAATTCTCGGCTATTTAATCGAAATTATCGTCACTGGCTCAGCAAAGGAATTCATTTAAGGCGACGGTTTCTGAAAGGATGGAAGTTTGGTTTTTAACTTTCACAGATGTGAATTCCTACACCTGTTACAGCTTATTTTATTCATCTATCATCTTTTGTTCTCCTTTTAACGTCTTTCAAAAATCATTTTTAAGACGTTTTGATGGTTCTGTCAACAAAACGGCTTGCAAACATAGAGTGGCGCTTCGTAATTTCTCATGTCCTGTGTTATTTGCTCTGCTAGGCGGTAAGAAGACAAAGAGAACCTCATTGAGGGAAGTCCAGCCCTGCGGTCTTGTCACTTCTATTCACTGCTAATGATATTACTTTAACAACTGTTTACACTGTGGCCGAATCAGATGACAGTTTTAACCAATTTATCATTAGGTTTCATTGGCGGATTTTAATTATTGTAATTAATGATGATGTTGTCTTTATAAAGCGAGCTTGTGACAGCAGCGATTTAAAACGGCTCGGTAAACTATCACGAAGTTAGTCAAAGCAACATAAACGTCGCTCTCCCAGGCAGTAATGGCCGACTCCCAAACCGGAATCTTTCTCAATCTTTTCCTTCTACTTTCCATTCCTTTGCTTGGTAATTGTTCTGCTAAACTCAACGTTTTCCTAGAGGCCCGAGAAGTGTCGCGTTTTCTGTACGGTAAGTAATGTTATTTATCATTCGTGTTAGTTGATTCAGTCTTTTGCATAAATGCCACTATAGGTTCCCATTCCCATTTCAGGGCCGCCTTTAACCCTGAAACACTTGCTTTCGACAAGGAGGTTTTCACGCGAAGATTAATACCTAAAACGAAACCGATGTTGTTATAATATTGAATTAGACAGGTAAAGAGAAGAAACGTAAACACTTCATCAGGTTGTTCGTAATATTCTGAATGTTTTTTCTAAGGCTGTTCGTAATAGCTGATCACAAGTGACCATGTAGACCCATGGTAGTCTGGAACACACGTTGTTCAGGGAGCTAGCATACTAGCAAGGTGCCTGCGTTCCTAACCAGTACGTTGATTGTTTCGCATGTCGACACTATCATTAATTACTTTGAGAACAATCCACTGTTTTCATCAGCTCTTCAGAACAACATGAGGTCTTTTATCGCCTTTGTATGGCTCAGTGTTGTTATCGTTCCAAGATGCAGCTTATGGCCATCAGCGACATCCGGGCGTCAGTTATACCTGATGCAGGGGAGTTTAATGCTTAACCCCCACTCCAAAAAGTATCCAATTTTAAAACCGGAAAGATAAAATCTGAATATTGCGAAGTTGCATTTGGTAACGAAAAAAGAATAAAAAAAAGTAGACGAAACTGCTTGAAAGTACTATTCAGTAGCTTTCAAATGAATGATCAGAAGCTCCGGATGCCACGGTAGACTCAAAGGTTATTAGAACGGCGAGACAAATGCTCGCCCAGGAAAGATCTTGTGTCAGAGTGCCTTTGACTTAAATGAAATTACCTGCTTTCGCGAAGTTTACAGATAGTGGCAAATAGCTCTCCATTAAGACTTGATTCCTTTTTAAAGTGCCTCTGATTATGTAAAAACACCACAAATATTGCTTTATTTTTGCCCGCTGTGTAGGCTTCCACCACATACGGTACGGATTATTTTACTGACCCTCAACTGAAGTCGTTCGATTATTCCTTATTTTGTCTTGCACGCAAGGAAAAAAACTGTATGGTATTATATTGGAGTGCATCGAAACAATATCTCTTACTAAGCTCTATAATTTTCTGCTCAGTGACAGAATTTTACGCTTTCGTGATGGAAGGATCAAGCAATTGAATGTTGAGAACTCAAGACCGAGGCTAGAATGTTATTGTGATTACAAAAATCAATTGAAACAGGATTCAGTAAATAAGGAAGTTTGGATTTTTACATCAAAATTGAAATCACTGTTGACTCTCGTGGCATTATGGCATTCGTCCCGCATAAAGAGGGCCGAGGAACGGAAGAAAAACTCTAACAAATATAGTCCCCTTTTACTTCTTGAAGCAGAATGAATAATCAACCCACCTATCTAATTCAGTGATAGTTTATAGCGAGATTAGCTATGTTTTCAATTTTTATTTTAAGTTGTGGAAATCCTTTTGAAAGAAACGACGTTTAAGTCACTTTTGTGTTTTTAATCTGGAATAACTATGCTCTGATTTTGCCAGATCTGAACACAAACTTGTACCTCGTCCAGGATGGAATGGTTGCCCCAATTCTGAAGACACCGATTTTGTCGAGCATGATCCCTCCTATTGAGCCATACATCAAAGATCTCAAGTTTAGATTCAACGCAACTGGCACGGTAGGAATGGCATAAAATAAACACCGAAAACACAGAAAATCTATTATTTATTCATTTTATTCAGTTAGGAATATACTTTAGGTTCAAGATTATAGAGCCAACATTTCAAATGCGGATTCATGATCATAAATCTTTAAGTAACCGTCTCAAATTTGTATTTTTTTTTTACTAATTTTCCTTGCTGGCAATGCTCACACTCTTTTTAATATTATTGAGTGTTTTAAATGAGCCATGGAAATCATGTTTTTAGAAATTTAACAGTGAAAATACCCAAAGGAAGCATTGCCTTAACACGACTAAGTTCAAGACCGATAATCAGAAATTTTTTCCAAAATGACTGGGACCAATTTCTTGCAGGCGTTTTTCTTCCCATAATAAATGCCAAATGAACAATTCAAGAATCCTAAATTTCATTTTGTGAAATAAAGAAAAGCAAATAGAACCATGAAAAAAACATTTAATTTAAAAAGCTCCCATTTGAATGGTAACATGCACTGTTTAATTTCATTCACATCATGTACAGCATAATAAACAGCACCACAGGAAAGTACTGCTCAGTAGCTTTCATTTTAATGGTTACACTTTAGGATGTCATCTACAGACTCAAAAGTTAGAACCACCTTGTACAGCATAATAAACAGCACCGCAGAAAAGTACTGCTCAGTAGCTTTCATTTTAATGGTTACACTTTAGGATTTCATCTACAGACTCAAAAGTTAGAACCACCTTGTACGGCATAATAAACAGCACCGCAGAAAAGTACTGCTCAGTAGCTTTCATTTTAATGGTTACACTTTAGAATTTTATCCACAGACTCAAAAGTTAGAACCACCTTGTACAGCATAATAAACAGCACCACAGAAAAATACTTTCACACGGACTCAAAATTTACAACCACGTTGTACAGCATATAAACAGTACCACAGTAAAGTAATGCTCAATAACTTTCATTTGAGTGGTCACACTGTTGGATTTCATCCGCAGACTTAAAATTTTTATTACCGCATTACCCTGCTCAAGTTTTACTTTGGGGACTAAAAGGTTAAACAAACACTGATCAGCAGGAAGTTTAATGATACTGTCTGCGTTTTTTTCTTCCTAAATATCCTCTGACTGTAATAACTAAGAAAAACACTATTATATTTCAGTTGCCCACTGAATGCTGATAAGCAAACTAGATCAGTGAAAAAGTAATCATGAGCTGTGTTGAAATATTCTTGGCAGTTACACTAGAGATTAGGTCTGGGGATTACATAAAGAAAACACCTCTTGCAGAGCCCAAACAAATAATTCAGATACTACGTTTAGGTTTTAGGTTTCAAGAAGAAGAGAAAACTGTTGTAGGAGACGTTTCTTCAAGAAGTTCGAGCATGTTATGGCAAGGTTCAGTTTAATAATAAGGCCTGCACGATGAACATTTAGAGCACACAGCTGGATGTTTTCTTGGTCAAACGTTCAGCCTGGTCTTCCTTCCTCCACACTTCTAGGCTTTAACTTTGAAATTAAACGAAACATAATCGAAGAAGAGTCTACAACAGGGGCGGATCCAGGATTTTGAAATGGGGGGTGAAATTTTAAATGCAATAGAACCAAAGCCTGGTTGAGGTGTTTGAGGTCAGTGCATCAGAAAGAAAGGGTCTCAGAAAAGGGGGGGGGGGGGGGGGATTCACCCATTTCACACACCCCCCCCCCCTGGATCCGCCCCTGTACAATCAGTTGTTTGGCAGCATGCCTTGGTAGATAATTTCTTAGATTGGGTAAAGAGTAAAAAACAAGGAAACAAACATATATTGTGCCAAAAAAAAAAATACAATATGCTGCACATTGAAACTTTTTTTTTCACTTCCTGTTGTTAGCGCTATTTTTTATTATTTAATTGATACTGAGTTACATCAGTACTGTTACACGAAGTGAAGCTTGTTGTTCAAGTTGGTTATTTTTAACATACTTTGTTTCCAGGTCCAGTATTCGTTGAGCTTTCAGTCCAGCAATGAATCCATCATGAGACATCCGACGGCTAATATTCGTCTGAGTGGACTGGTGCCGAAAAAAACTAAAGGTAAGAAAATACCCGCCTGCATAGAGCCATTTATCGTTTCTTTCACTCTGGCCGAAGTAGAATTAAAATTAGGAAGCTTAAGCAGCCACGACGCCGACGGCAGCGAGAACGGCACAAAACAATAGGTTTAAGGAGCGAAAACAATGCCTCTGCACGTGCGTTTTACATTTTGGTACATTTCTTTGCCGGTTCCCTGCAAAAAAATTAACAACGTCAAATGATCAAATTATAGGTTTTGTGGAGAACGTGAACACGCGACGGTTAATTTTCCTTTCTCCATTTGAACTGGAAAACGGTAACCATCCTTTCAAATTCAGCTCCTGGACAGTTCAGTCACATTAGACAAACTAAACAAATTGGAGCAACTGCAAAGTAGTTTAAAATAGCGCTTATCCTTTTATCAAGTGACGTTTTCCTCGGGCGTTGCCGTCGTCAGGATTTTATCGCCCGACTCAAAAGCTTAATATCATTGAATTTTCTCGTAAATTATAGACCCAGACGAAAGTTACCAAAGCGAAAGTGAATTTTCATTGGCCAGATAAAATATCTAACGACACAAACAAAGAAAACAATGACGAAAACCAACAAAGTTTCACCATGGTTGATATCGGCTCGCAAACAAAGATCCGAAAACACGCTAAAGATGTTAACGCTTGAACGAGGTATCAAAAAGACTCAATGAAGAAAGAGAGCCGGATAAACTAAGTGGAAGGGGAAATCAGCAGTAAAATTAAAGGCCAATCCGGCATTGTTATTCCTCGAAAAGGCGAGTTCAAGTTTGGATTTTATGATTTGTTGATTTGCCACAGTTTTTTCCTATACGGACCTCCCGGCCGGTAAATAACATATATATATATATATATATATATATATTTGCATTCGTTTTGATGGGTATTTGCATTCTAGAATGCTATGTCGAATAATAAATATAATGTTTACGTCAAGATTATAAAACGGGCGGGAAAACACGTGTGGCCGATAGTTTTTCGCGCCGAAATTTCGCCCTGCAGGGTGTTTGTGCAATGTTTATATTTTTCAAGATTGATTCATTTTAACCGAAAAACAATGCTTAGTTATGCGACCTTGAATGCGTGTCAGATGTGCCATAAATGCTCCAGTTGGACTGTGAAAATGAGTGATAAGTGTACTTAATTACCAGTGGGAGAGCCCCAAAGGTATGTTAATTTTTTACACGAGCCAAGCCAAGCATTGCAAAAACAAAATGCGTTTTCATTGTGTCGGACGGAATGGATCTTTTATTTATTCATTAGCATGTTTACTCTACGGCTTAACTAACGTTTTTCAGGCTAATCGCCAACGACACTTCCCTGCCATTATATCAGTCGAGTAAATTTGGTTCACCTTTTACAAGAGTCTGTACATGAAATTCTCTGAACATTCACAAACGATATATAAATATATATGTTTGAGTCTGTGAACAAAATAATGAAAGCAGTACTTCCCTGTAGTGCTGTTTATTAAGCTGTACACGAAGTGATTCTTACGTTTGAGTCTGGGGATAAAATCCTACACTGTAACCATGGATAAATGATTCAAGTAAAAGCTATTGAGCAGTACATTCCTGTATATAGTGCTGTAAATTTACCTGCACAAGGTGTTTCTTATGCTTTAGTCTGTGGATCGTGAAATTCCACAGTGTAACCATTCATATGAATTCAAAGGTACTGAGCATTACTCAGTTTGCTGTGGTGCTGTTTATTAAGCTGTAGAAGGTGGTTCTTACGTTTAAGTGTGTTGATGATGAACGCTATAGCATCCAAACGAATGCAGTTGACCAGGGCTTTACTTTGGTACCGTTTCATATGTTGTAAAAAGAAGTCCTAACTGTAAGGCGATGAGACATGGGGTGTGTTCTACGCAGACAAAGGGTCATGGGAAAATAAAGCAACGAGTAATGCAGGTGTTTAATTATGTCTGTAGATCCAAAAATTTAGGTAATGAATCAAGATAAATAAAATGTTATTTTTTTCTTCTTGGTGATAATTTTCTTCATTCTCTTTACCTGTACAATTGACAATGTACTCAAGTTATATGGAGAAATTTAAATGTTCACTACTCTAATCTTGCACATTACTCTTCAAGGTGTCGTTTAGAGCTGATAATGAGCGATAGACTTTGCCCCTTGTTTTCAGTTAAGACACAGGCTCCACGCAGACATATTGGGCAATCTTTGCTGGCGTCATTTTTTTAGATTAGCCCCATTAAAATATATCAAACAGTAAGCTTCTAGCAAAAGACTATCACTGCTCCAAGCTAATAGACTGCACAAACTAATAGAGCATACTACACTTTATAATCAGCGTAAATATAAGTCTGATGTATTGAAAATTCTCGGAGAAATTAACTTACAAAGAAAATATGGCGTGGCAAGAGTTGCCCTCCAGCCATACATTCTTTGTAAAATATTAATACTTTTTAAAAGTTCATTTCTCGAAAAATATTTACCACATCACGCTCAAATGTTCAGAGCGTACAACGTTTGACAAGTTGTTTCGATTTATGGAGTTCATTTATTTGTAGCAAGTTGTGTCATTTATGCTAATGCACGCTAATGAGGATAACAATATAAGCCCAAGCCTAAGGTTTCCTTTTTCTTATCCTTACGGTTATGTTTAGGTCATGTTCGCCTTCACTTGATGAGAATCGCTCGTAAACTGATCCAGGCCCGGTTACTTTTCAGAGATAACAACGCCATTAACGACAACAGGGCATTTCCACTGCGGTAGTGTAAGGACTCACGACCTTGAGAAATACTATCGATGCAATTACTTTTATAAATTTTAAAGGGTTAGTGTTTTCCTAGAAAATTCATCTGAATGGTTTTCAAAATAGCTATCAGAGGCGTAAACGAAGAGTGGTTTTAATTCTAAATTTCAACATTTGATAGTGCATTGACCAATTACGTCAGACTGATTAACATTGAAGTTAATTGGGCGTCGAATTGGCTTATACGCCCAATTTGTGAGATTAGGCATACATCGCTAATGAATGTCGACAATTACAAATTACTTTTTATTGGTTATCAATCACGAAGATAGCGCCGGGGACAACTAACATTCCGACGTAGTTAAGTCAGACAACTTCATTTTGGAACATTCCAGAACTCATTTTCGAAGTACAAACTTCTGAAACTTCATTCAACGTACGGGAGGAGCGACTGAGGAACTGCGAGAAATCTCGGCTAGGAAATGAATGTTTAGCGACTTAACGTTGTAGTGTGCAAATCAAGGGAGATTTCATTCAAAACAAACTATCCTGCTGTGAAAACCATTAACGAAAAGTTGCTATAATTTGTTTGTGGAATGCAATCAAGCATCTTGTATTAGAAATCAATCTATTCCACAGGATTTTATGATTAACCACACAATTATCATACTAAAATTGCACTTTAATGACTAAAATCCTTTGTTAAAGGAGTGAAAGGAACTGCGAAAATACTCAGCTGGGAAATTTAGTTTTAACGACCGAATGTTGTAGTGTGTATATGTTGTAGTGTGTGCTTATATAAAGAAAGATTCATAAAAAAAAATACTATCCGGCTGTGAAAACCATTAACGAAAAGTTGCTAATTTGTTTGTGGAATGCAACCAAGCATCTTGAATTGGAAATAAATCTATTCCACAGGATTTTGTGATTAACCGTACAATTATACTAAAATTGCACTTTAATGACTCATTTGGAGCGTCTGGCAGTAAATTACATCGCCTAAGGGTTAATTGCCGATAATATTGGAGACTATCAGATAGATTTACCATCAGACAAAGTTTATTTGTTTTAAACATTTGTTATGCATTAAAGACATTTGTCAGATTTGTGTCTATTTAACTGATATTTTGCCATGTGGAATGTGACCCTTTCCCGCCCAGTTAATAGCTAAGCCCGAGTCACGAAATCTGGGTTAAACTCTTGTGTCAATGGATAAAACATACTTTAACACTTTAACTTCGAAGAGTGTCAAAACTCAAAATTTAAGAAAAATCCAAAATTTCATTTTGTAAAATATTGGAAAATAAATGGTACCATGTAAAAGTACTTCTGAAGAGGTTTCATTTGAATGGTCGCACCATAGGATTTCATCAACAGACTCAAAAGTTAGAACAAATGGTACCACACAAAAGTACTGCTGAAGAGGTTTCATTTGAATGGTCACATCATAGGATTTCTTTGACAGATTAAAAAATTAGAACTATGCTGTATGTCTCCATAATTTACGCTGGGAGGGGGTTAAAACAGACGGCAAACTGAAGAGAAGGGAAACAAAATGATAATAATTAAAACTAAAGCTGGGTTATAGTAAAGTTGATCTGCAAGAGTTTCCTTTAATCTGTTCTTCAGAGTACAACTAAACTGCAAAAAAATCGTATTTTTGAGCGAGTCCACCGAAAAAAAGCGGCGATAGCTAAAGCGGCGGAAAAGAACTGGGGCAAGTCTGAATACAGAGATTGAGACTGGGCGCGTGAAGCTCGCTTCATCACGCCTCTCCTCGCGAGCTGTCTAAAGTAGAGCTACAACTAGAGCTACGATCTTAGCCCTGCTACGCAACTGAGTACAGGATAGAAAGAAGTGAACTGAACAGAATTGAATATCCTCAATATAACAGCTAAACCTTATCTTCTGTTTACTTAAAGGCGAACCTGCGGTATAAAAGGGCAAAGCCTCACGCCGAAATTAATGCAAATGAGCAAGAACAATGGATTTTGCTCATTTGCATGAGTTGGACAATCCAGCAGCCTTTTATATCGCGGGTTTGGCTTTAATACCGTTGTGCTAGACAAAGCAAAACTCGGTAATGGTCTCAATGTTTTGGTTAAACAATGCAAGATGTCTCTAAATTTTTATTCAAATTTATAACAATAATAACTCTATTTCTATAACGGAACTGAACAATCACTCTAGTGAGTCTAGAAAAACTAGAAAACTAAAATAACAAGAATTTCACTTCCTAACACAAGTATTCACCACTGTCCTCATTTGACTCATCTTGACATATCAAACTCGGTTCGTATACCCCGAGTTCATATCAGCTCCCAAGTAAAACCTTATTCTGTTAGCACCCACTCGAATTTCCTCATTTCGCTCGATGAAGGAAACGCATACTAATAGCGTTCCGCCCAGATTCTAACAATAGAATTGGCCGCACCATCATGGGATTGAAATGCGTACAAACATTCAAGAACTATGCAGGTAGCTACGAAAAAAGCAGGTGCTACGAAGCACTGTTCTTGGGTACAACTCGACAATTATCCACAAAATGTACACGAATCGCAAAAACTGGTGTTTCCGAGGCAGTCACTATGAAATATTTATCCGCATTTCGATCCCACAGTGCAATGCTGCCAAATATGACGTCACCTGGGCGGAACGCTATTCCAACGCCTTCTTGCACGCTGGAGGGACTGATTTGTCAATTTTATGCTATGTATGTATAGACACCAGTTTCTCCCCCCTCCTCCGCAGATTTTTCAGGGCCGAGTGACATAATCCTTTCGTCTCCACGTGTTCCCCCACGAGCATTTCTGTCGAACGCACTTTACTGATCCTTGATTACTACTAGTAATATATATATACAGGGTGTCCCAAAAGTTCGTTCCTCCAGCAGTTGTTAACTGTTATGTACACTATTTTCATACGTACATGTAGTTTCAGTAGCCTGAGTGGCCTCCATTACTTTTTATCACATTTCGTAGCCGCTCCGGCATGGAGTGTGATCATTCTACTTGTAGCGTGGAAAACGGACGTTTGCCCATGCTTAAGTTTGAGCCGCCGTTTCTTCGGTCTTCGGGATAGGATCTTTGTATGTGAATTCATCTAGATTGAGGTCCTTTTGCCATTTCTTTGGACCCATAGGTTCGATTTTGCCTGCATTTATGAACAACCAATAGTAGTCCTTGCAGTTCATTTTTGCAAGGTCTGTAGTAATAGAAGGAGAAAGCTGGTAGATAGTGCTATTCAGTGTATTACGTTTGTCAATCAGAGGCAGATTTCTCGCCTTCTCGAGTAAGTATTTGGGAATCGCTGAGAGAACTTGTAAGTAATTCAAGACTGAGTTACATTTAACGCCATATTTTTTCTGGATTCATGGAAGGATAACAGTTTTCCTCCGTGGTCTAAGATGTTCTGTATTGAAACAATTCCCTTTTGTAACCATTTAGGGTAAAAAATTGAGTTTCCATCAATTAGAATGTGCTTGTTGTTAAACAAAAACACATTTGACTCGTCGTGTAGTCCGTACAATGTCCTTAATTCAAGAAAATTCGCCAATATTTGTCTGTAGAAATGTGGAACATCTGATTCTTCTAAGAATTTTTTGCCATAATTGCAGCGAAGTAGGAAATTAAGACCACCATATTTTCCAAAGAAATAGTTTGGAATTGATTTCCAAGTTTCTAAAAAATATGGGTCCCTGACCACAAATCTAGAGATCCATGCCAAAAGTAACCTAAATAACTTTAATTGGAAGCAGGCTTTTACCCAGATAAGCCGAACTTGTAAAGAGAATAAACTAAGAGAATTCAATTTCAAATTATTCCATAGGATAATAGTCACCAGGAAAGAGTTACACACCTATGGTATCGAAACAAACAGTAAGGCCCGGTTCAAACGTCGAACTTCACATGTGCCGAATCTAATGCCAATGCATGAGCAAAATCTATTGTTCTTGTTCATTTACATTAGATTCGGCACATGTGTAGTTCGACGTTTGAACCGGGTCTAAATGTCTTAACTGCTGTGGCTGGCCTCCCGTAGTACATACAACAAGAGGAGTTGCTAACAATCAACACGAACGTCCCAAACGTAGTTTATTCACAGGTCCTTGGTACAGCACATTGTTTTTACTCCTTAGTTCTTGGATCCTGAGTCCCGAGATAACAATCTGATACGACAAATACATGATAGCCTAAATATGTGATTCGCAAGTACTAAACTTCAAAATATCGTGTGAAATACTCTCAAGAGGTTTTCCGTAAAATGTTCTTTCCACAGTTCTTACCGTTTAGGCCGTATAATGTCCGATGGATGGCGATAACTATCCAAAACTTGAACAACACGAGAAAGGGCTGACATGGCGGCCACTTACTAAACTCTGGCGCGGATGCTAAGCTTTTATAACATACCGCTGACTGCGCAGCGCTGCAGTCACAACTGCGATGAGCCGGTCCTACGTAGTATGCCAACTCTCTCAGTCTTTTTTCAAAAAGGTTATAATAGGGTTTAACAAAACAAATAATGCTCATTTTTCACCTACTCTGTTCGAAAAACTGTTTGGAATAATGGAATGCAGTAACAATGATCCAAAACTATCCAAACTCAATTATTGCCTTCTCTTCGCCAAATATTTTTTTGTATTGCCAGAAGCTGAATAAAAATGAGTGCGACTTCGATGAGTTTATTAGAAAGTTACTGCGCAAACTTCGTATTGAGTTCAAATGAAAATGATCTCTTAGAAGGGGAAGATGTTTCTATCTCTGATCAATATCAATGTCTTATTTATTAACTAATGTTTGTAGTCAGTGTAATCTAATGCTAATGCTTCTTGGGTATACCCCAGCACATCATTATGTAATATGTGCTTGCACCAACTTTCATGTAATCTTCTATCTTTTTTTGTTTGTGTGTGTTTCTGTAATTTTCTGTCACTGAGGTAATAAAGTTTTAATTATAAAAAAAATGTGAATTCATCTATTATACTCCAGAGATTCTCGATCGCCGGGTTGATGTCTGGCGAATTGGCTGGCCACTTTGCTTTCTCGATAAAATTGGGCAAATTTGTTTCGCACCATGTTTGCGTGGCCTTAAGCTGTGTGAGCTGGTGCCCCGTCTTGAACGAATGTCATGTTACGGTTCGAACTGAAAAGTTTTCCTTTCACGGTTGTTTCACTGTCTTGAAGATTTACGACACATAAGTGTTGTGATAGCTTCCTTGTTGATTTTCCTCGTTTGTACTTTGCCTTCTCAAGGACCTTTTTAGCCTTATCCCTTAAGATCTTAGGTCTCCCACTTCGTTTCTTGTCTTCAAAATCTTCGGCTCTTGACGACCATTTTACTACCCAACGTTCGCTTTTTACCGTCGAGCAGTTTGGCGATTTGTTGAATAGAAAGACCAGAAGATCTAAGTATAGATGCTTTGGCTTTGAGAGGATTCATTTTATACGCCACTAAGCAAAACACTGGCAATTAATTCAGAGCAACTCGCGGCTGTGAAATGCCTTTCAATGGCGGGAAATTTTCGCGCGCGTGATTTATAATATTTTAGCCGGAAAAAAGGCCTGCTGCATTTAACCACGTAAGTAATAAGGACATTAAACTAGATTTATGTTAAAGTTTTTATTAAAAGACTATAACATGAGTCAATACAGAATAAAATACAGGCCTGTAAAGTAGAGGAACGAACTTTTGGGACACCCTGTATACCGACATTTATATTGGTGTCCAAACAACTTCGATTATATTGTTTTCCTTCGATCATGCACTTTTTGGTTGAATGAAAACAAAAGGAAAAATACAAGAGAAAACAAAAAAGAAAAAGAGAAAAAAAAAAGACAATAATAAAAAATAAAACAGCGGGCCTGGCGTTGTTAGCCAGCAAATCAACCCAACTTGTACAGTAAACGTGAGATTTTATAGCTTAGCTTTCAAAAGCAATAAAACTTGGATATTTGTTGGTAAACATTTTGTATATAACATAGCTTTTCTGGCCCGAAAAGTTTTCGAGAGCTTTGAGAAACGCACGCTTAGACTGATAAGAAAGAGCATTCTGTGTTCTTTGTTTTTCAAGCTCAGCATAACCCAATCTAAAACAAATATGTATTTATGAAGTTACCTTTTGAAGTCAATTTAAATCTGGGACAATCACTCCATTACATATCAAAACACAGTTATCAGTCTTCAATTGTTTAATCGAGTTTCTGTTCTAATTGTGTTCGTTCAGGTTTTCGCGTGAAGTTTCCATGTACCGGACAGGTTACTGGGGTAACTTTGCTAACAATCAACATCAGCTTCGTTGAAATGACCGGAAGTAAAATATGGGGACCACTCAGCCTCGCTCTGAAGCGCTACTGCGTCGCCGGTAAGTAGACTGGTACTTCTAAGGGGCGGACCATTAGAAATCTTGGGAGGGGGGGTGACAATTACCAAAAAAAAAATCCTGCAAAGGAAAATTGTCTCAAAAAAAATTCCTGCAAGCAGTTGACCATAAAAAAATAAAATCCTGCAAGCTAACTGAGTATATATACATATATTTATTTATTTATTTTAAACTGGACCAGATGAGAGTATGACATGCTCTCTGGTAGTAAAATTCATCAAAAGCAACTTCAGGTTGAGTCAAATGCTGTCAAAAATTACCTGCCTCAAAGGTCTATCTGGTACGTCAAATTCTCATAATACTTACTATACAAAAAGACGAAATTGCATATACTTACTTCTGATATCCAGATAAACTAAAAAAACAGCAAGAAATATAAAATGAAATCGAGTACTTGTATGTGGAGCCACACAAAGAGACGCAAAGCGACGAGAACCCACATCAATTTGCCAAACATTTTTGACAGTAATTGTTGTCTCAGAACACTAGAAATGGAGTTTCAGAGCATCCAGATTTCAAAATTTTCTGGGGGGGCATGCCCCCAGACCCCCCTAGCGGCTCGAGCCTTCGGCGCTCGACCACTCTATCTGAATTCTTATTTCTCCTCCTTTTTTATGCAAAGGTTCCACAGTCTGACTTAAATCTACTCTCCAGCGTTTAATACCAAAAATGGATTGGGCCAGGTATAAAAAAATTGGAGCTTGCACGCATTTATAAAGAAGGTCTCAGGAAAAAAAAAATCCTGCAGGCTTGCACCTCCCCAAAAAAAAAATCCTGCAGGAAAATCAGGTCGAAAAAAAAATTCGTACACTGAAAAATTTTTGACCCCCCTCCCAGGATTTCTAATGGTCCACCCCTAAAGGCCGATTTATACGGTACAACTTTGTTGCATGCGACACACTCGCGACATGCTTACAACACGAATTGCTTCGTGCAAATCAACTCAAGGGATACCGTAAGCATGGAATTAGCGAGTCGTATGCAATAAAGTTGTACCGTGTAAACCGGCCTTAAGGGTGAGAATAAATTAGCGCAAAGGGCCAAAAAGTCTTATTGTTATTAAGTTTTCGTTATCTATATTTAACTATATTTTAGGTTTCTTGGGCATGCGCCTCGTATGGGGGTCCTCTTCCCTTTGATCCATTTTATATTGTCATACGGTCGAACCTCTTGTTCCTCGCGAAGCGAGGTTAATAAATTTGCCGTGCCTCGGGAGCTATTTAAAGCCGCGCAAATTCGAGAGAAAAATATATTTATTTTCATATATATATATACACACACTCGTTTTCAAAAAGGTTGACGTTTCAGAAATATATATTTATTATATATACCGTTTGTATTCCCATCAAAAACGTCACCCAAGTTAGATGGGAATACAATGTGGTACTACTTCATGTAAGCCAATATAGGAGCATGGTTAACAACGATGGCGAACGGTAAACGGTACGCGAACCATCGAAAGGACCTTTTACCAATTTTTTGGTTTCAAAGAAGACGAAGTTGAATGGCGAAAAGCCGCATACGCAATCGAGAGTTTCGACTCGCGGTGCACCCTTCCCCGAGCATCGCGAGGTTCTGCGTGACACGTATTTCTAGTAGCGGACACCCTCCGGAAACAAGAGTGTCCGTAACTGGAGCTTTGACTGTAATTAGCTTGTGTCCAATAAAGATAAAAACAAAATATGCGCCAGGGCTGCTACTTTAATTTATAGGTGATTTTTCTTCCAGAATTAGTCTAAAAATATTTTTCCTTTTACGTTGAACTGAAGGCCTCTTCTGGCTGAATCGTTTATTTCGTTATGTAATTCAGATTGAGTTGTATCTGTGCGGTATATGAGCATATTTTCTTTAATGTTGATAATTTTCCCACTTAAATATTACAAATATATTTTTAAAAATTGGACCTTAAAACTCTTTAGTAGGTATATTGTAAATCAAATTAAGGCTTCTTTAAGCCGACTCGTGAGTCCCCCTGCGTCGAACTCTCCACCCTCTAAAGCTCTCCCCGTGGGTATGGCAGGTGACCATTACGTATTGCGGGCTCATTGTTAACAGCCGACCGAGTTAAGAAACAACACAAAATATTTTTTACATAGACAAAGACGCTTGGGTCAACAATGCACGTTTGAATTCTTCAGACTCTGAAGAATCTTCACCGCTACCTCCTCCAGACGTCTGTAACAAGAAATGTAACAAGCGTCATGTGATGAAGCGGTTCTGTTTAAGCGATTTCGGTGAGTAATATTATACCAACCTATGCCTTTAACTAGTGACAAAATTAAACTCCGAGAAAACAGGAGATACTCTGGCGTGGTCGTATAAAGGGGGTTGACCAAGGAGCTTGAAAATGCATTTATTAACTCATTCATTATTCCTTACACTCGTCCATACATACATACATCCTTCCATGCATGCATCCCTGCATCCGTCCGTCCGTCCGTCCATCCGTCCGTCCATCCATCCATTCATTCATTCATTCATTCAAAAGAAAAGAGATCATCAACAAAAATGTATAATAAATTAATACGTTATTTAGTTTTTATCTTTGATGTTTTTGTTGTAAGTTTCCTATAATTATTTTATTATACTTAATTGTAAGTAGATCAGTACCTCTCTTTGGAGAGTAAGGCCCCGTCCACACTAATGCGTTTTTGAAAACCTCCGTTTTTGGTTCCTCGAAAACGGATTAAAAGATTTGCGTCCACACTAGGAGCTGAAAAACGATGATCCAAAGATGCGTTTTCATCACCAGGCTCTGCTCGGACGTTTTTCTGTTCAATACCCATGCTCCAATAGCGTCAGCAATGCTATGCGTTACTAGTTGTGACGTAAGCGTTTTTGAAAAGCTCCGTCCATCCACTAAAACGATAGACCTGCGTTTTCAAAAGTCTCCACTCTGAAAAGCGTTTTCGAAAACCTCCATTTTCATCGATTTCATTCTCCGTTTTTGATCGTTTTAGTGTGGGCGATCGGTAAAAGCGCATAAAAAAGTATGCGTTTTCAAACGAAAACGCATTAGTATGGACGGGGCCTAAGGCACATTATTACTATACATTCATTCATTCATTCGAATAAAATTTTTTCGAATTCATTCATTCGTTATTGCCCTCATTCCTTCCTACATGTATTTGTTCGTTAATTTCTTCATCCATTTTTACTCATTCATTTATTCATTCATTCGTACGGCTTTTCGTACGTGTTCCTGTTCACTTGTTGTCCTGTTTCACGGTAAAAAAGACGTTTAATGTCAAAGTTGTTTTGAATCGTTGTGATGATCGTTAACGAAATCATACAGCATGGCTAACTGCAACTGCAAACAAGAAGTGCCGAGAACCCTGAAAAGCAAATTAAGAAAAAAACATGGTTTAACTAATAGCACATGAATTGTTGTTTTACTTTAGATAAAAACCGTTTGTCTCTTGTTTCTCTCCTAGCAAACCACTGAGATAACATATTGTGTTTCTGTTGTTTGATTCACAGTGATTAAGGCCCGAATGGAAAATGAGGTTATGAGGAATGGTTTGCACCGATTGCGAGTTCGTATACTACGCACGTACAAACAAGGGAAGGTGAAGATAAATGGCAAACAGCTGTTGGAGAAACGCGGTCAGGAAATCACATGCAGCTGCAGTAACCTTAAGCCCAACAAAGTATACGTTATCCTTGGAAAAGAGGACAAACGGAATCGAGTTCTGTACGTGGATAACTTTGCTACGGCATTAGAGTGGTCTAGGAATGGAAAAACATACGTTAGAGCATACAGGAAGAAAGCTTCGTGCCCCGAGAGAAGGGCATCTTAGAAGCGGCGACACAGAAAAAAAGAATTGAAAGAAAATATAAGAGACCGCATTTGTACATAAGCTTAACAGATTGTAAAGTAATCTATAAAGGAAACGTTCTCCTCCTGTAGGTGTGGGTTAAATTCCTAGTCGTTTTGCGGTGTTCACAGTAGAGAAAGTGTGTCATAATTGGATTACTGAACTTCAACTTCTGTTCCAGAGTGTCCAACGGCGGAAGATGAGTACAAACGGCTGAAAATCGAATTTAAGATCTGGCTGAAAAGCGAATTATTTGCTTCTTTTCATCCCATAAGCGCCTATGACAGCAATTTCTTTTTGTTTTCCCTTTTTAAACACTAATCAGACCGGCTTGAACTGTAGACGAAATGTAATTGGCAATAAACATGGAGTACCGGATAACTTCTCTATATTGATACATACATTTTTACTACTCTTTTTGGTTGAATGGGAACGGGGCGTTTATTCAAGGAAGTACCTGTCGATGGCGCGTAATTGAGGAATGGCGATAACTGTTAATACGAGCGTTTCTACATGCATTTCCAAGATTTTGTGTAACAAAACGTTTTTTTGTTTTGCCAGTAACAAAATTTATTTCAACCAAAAGACAAACACGTAAAAAGTCGAAGAAACAGAACTAAACAAAAACAAATCAAATTTAACACAGTAAAAGATAGAATACAACTGACTGATCGTTTACTATCCTTAAGGCCCGTTTACACATGCGATTTTTGATGCGATTTTTGTCGCACCCTCCAATGCAACTTTTGTCGCAAGTGTAACTAGCGGCGATTTCCTGTGCGATTCGGGTGCGATATTTGCAGCGATTTCCCAAACACCGCCGCCGAGTTGCATCAGGTTTCGACATCGCGCGACAAATTGCACCCAAATCGCACTGAAATCGCCGCCCGTTTACACATGCAATTTGAAGATGCAACTTGCGCGCGACAAAAATTGCATCGACAAGTGCGACAAAAATTGCACAACAAAATGGCCTGTGTAAACGGGCCTTTACTTACCGCGATACAGAAATTATTGAAGGGACACTGTCCTGCCGAAATAACGAAATTGTGTTTACTTAATTTCCATGTTATATCGCAAAATGCCACCAAATATACAACTAAATAATTGGATAAAAAGATTCTATAGAGAAACAAAGAAGCTTTCTATTTAAAGGCCCGTTTACACAGGTGAGTTTTTGTGCAATTTTTGTCGCACTTGTCGATGCAATTTTTGTCACGCGTAAGTTGTATTTTCAAATCGCATGTGTAAACGGGCGGCGATTTGGGCGCGATTTGTCACTCGATGTCGCAGAGGTTTCGAACATGATGCAACTTGGCGGCGATTTTTGGAAAATCACAGCAAATCAAAGCAAATTAATGTCGCACTCGAATCGCACAGGAAATCGCCGCTAGTTTACACTTGCAGCAAAACTGAGTTGCATTGGAGGGCGCAACAAACGAGAAAGAAACTGACTGCTTATCAGTTTATAACTCATCGATGCATGCTGAGTATTTCAGTACAAGGCTACAGATAGCTGTGGCATGCAACTAAAACAGGGATGCATTAGCAGTTACTAGCAGACTATAGAGAGTGTTGGTGTTACTGGTATGTTTTTTTTTGTGTGTCACTGGGTACCGATTTATAACTAAAGAACGGCGTTTTTAGTAGAAACGACCGCGGGCTCAGCCATAACTGAGCCAAGGAAAGGGTCGTAGCCAGAAAAAATAAGGACTGAGGCAATATCCATGGTTATTTGCTGGTAGCGGTGTATTACTTTCTTCTTAAAAAAAATCTTACTTTCCCCGGAAAATGACTGAGCCAAGTGCATCGGTTTGCCTCAATACTGGCTACGGTCCTGAAGGAACTATTTCCCTGAATGGTAGATAAATGCTCCTTTCATAGTCAGTGTAAGAGTACTAGTTCAGCCATATAACTGAATAATCATATCTATATAGCATTAAAAGCGTGAAATAAATCATTGTCGTTTTTTTTTTGTATTGAATGATGAACATAATTAAAGAAAAACATAAAGCAAACATAACACACAAAAAAACACTAAAAGTAAAAATAAAGTGATTAAAGTGGTTGGGGCGCATATTAAGTAACGACAACTGAATAGAGGATGTCAATGCACATTTATAAACCAATTCGAGTAAGGTCGACAATGAATCAAAGAGTCAACCTCGTTCCCAGGGTTTCTCTTCTTCCCGCCCCCTGGGGCGGAGAGACCCTGGGAAAGAGGTTGTCAAAGAACTCTTGTTGAGTGGTTTTCGTGCCAGAACCTTTATTTTATAACCATGTTTCCGTCAAGTTATTCAACCACAGCGTGTGGGCAAAAACAAGAGATTTTGGACGTCTTTAACCATGTTCTAACCCAATAATGGGACTATTTTACAAGTTCCAATCATCTGCAATGCAGAGAAGTGTTAACGTAACCTCGTCCCCACTCCCCAGAGCCTTCTCCCCGGTCAAATAAATAACGGCGCAGAAAAACGCTGGACAAGGCTGGTTTCCTATGCTTGCAATTTAGAAATTTAGAACCGCTGTTCAAGTAGATCGAAGACATTTTAACGTGTTAAGCGAAACAGAGTACACCATGATTCTTGTTGTATTTCGTCAGCCTTGTCCGGGGGGGGGGTGGGGGGGGGGGGGAGGTTCTATCTTTGCACCGCCAATTTGAACGAAGAGAAGACCCTGGGGACGAGGTTAGCCTTTTTAACAGACATGATTACGTAATGAGTTAAAAGTAACGTCTGAGTCCTGAGTTATCAAGATCTGTCAACTCAGGACTTAGAGGAACAAACAGCTTCAACATACCACATAGCATAGCAACTGTCAAACTGTACTTAGAAAGTCGCGAACTGTAATTATACTGTAATTTATTGTTAATTTTAGCCAGTTCTAATAATTGTAAATTCGTAGCTTTAACTTAGTGTACTATCTATTTCAGTCTTCCCAATTACTTTCACCAAAGTATTCAGTCTTTCACTTCATTCATTCATGTAGCATTAAATATCTTGAAGACATCGAGTTAACAAAACTTCCCACTTTAGTTTCGATTTCGATTTCGAAATCTTCCTTCTGACACACGCAAGCACATCGCTGAAAGCAGCGTATGAGACTATTAACTCTAACACTTGCATTTTCATCACTTTGTAGCCTTGGCCATTTCCGTTTAAGAAATGCCAGGCTCGAAACCCCTTTTTATTTTGTGGATTCTTCTGAATTTCTGAAAATCTTCTGAATTTCACTAAAAATGTTATACTACTTATACTTATACTACTTTCGCTAAGGTTGATGTGGATATCAGTTCACCGAAAAACACTTTTATATAGTATTTGAGTTGCTAATATCAAACTTATTTTACTGTTTATAATTATAAAGAAAATTGAGATGAGTTCCTAAAAACGTCAGTGCATAGGTAATGGTTGTATCTACAAATCGATGTTGCGAATTTAAAAACTAAATAGAATTATATAGAGATACTCTTCTTGTCTTCAATAACGAGTGAGTGAAAAGTAAAACGTAGAGTATTTTGCCCTGTTGTTAAATTAGTCAATAACATCATTCAGTGTAAACACCATTGTCACTTATGGTTAATTTTGCGCTACGGTGGCCTATAGGGACAAAACACTTCCCAGAACAGTCCACAAGTGAACACTTCCCAGAATCCAAAACACTTCCCAGAATCCAAAAACACTTTCCAGACTCCAAAAACTTCATGTAAACAAAAGTTTGCAAACATTACTGAAACGCGTCTCAAACATGAGTATTAATTAAAATTATTTTTAGTTGGGCAGGCGCTTGAGCGAAGGTATAAATGGTAAACTGTGTAGAAGATCCTTCATTCGGTCAGCGAGTGAAGTCTTTGAATTGAAAGGGAAACCTTGAAGTAGAAAACGCCTGAATGTTCAACTTTTTCAATCTGGTAATGTTAGCCTGATTTTATATTATTTTATTTAAGTCATGAAAGGTTGCTGTTTTACGTACTATTTGTGTCCCGTTAAGTTCTATATATTATTTATTTGGTTCGAATCCTCTTTTCCTCTTGAAACATGATCAACCAAATTACGTGAATGAATCAGTATTTAGATCTTGGATTGGATTTTCCGTTATTATTTTTTTTTTGAAACTCGATCTAGGTGCACAGAAAAATAATCCCAGAAATCTGAATTTCATACCAATCTAACTTTAATAGTATTTCAGCAATTGTCATGAAATGGTGCTGAACAATTTTATTTCGAATTTTTAGTTAAATGCGTCCTTATTACTGATAATAGACCTTGTCACGGTTTCTGACGCCATCTTGGTTGGGGGGCAAACACGGGCAAAATTTACAGTAAATGTATGGGAAAAATCGAGAGTTTGATACTCGATAATTTGAGGTAAGATGACATTCTGCAATTTCTATGAATTACAAACTAACAATGCCAGCTAAAAGAGTTTACTTATCAAATTTGAGAAATGTAGTCTCACTAAGAAAGCTGCAAATTAAGATTTTCAATTTCCATATATTTGTCTGTACCGTTCGCGGGAAAATTTTATTAGAAGCATTTGTATTAAAGCTCAGTATTGTTTTACTTCAACACCATTTGTTTTCTGTGTTGATCAGCCGATTGAAATGACAGTCGGTATTGCCTAAAATTATTTTTTTAACACTTTCAGAAGATTGTCGAGAATAAAAGAGTCGGCATGTTTCTTTGTAAAATGGTTGCCAAGCTTTGCCATCATACTGTTTCGAAAATGTGTAATAAAACAATCGCAAAATTAGTTCTACAATGTAATCCCACAGCCTTGCAGCTACGCGCCATTTTTTTGTTACAATTTGCTTCAGATTGATTTGTAACGAACGAACTGATTTAAACGCTGAAATATAAGTGTTTGTCTTATTTTAACTGAACAAAGCTAATGTTTTTTGACTTCCGGTCAGAAACAAGACGTCAGGTTGGTTTACTTCCGTGTTTCATGCAAATGTATAAACAGTGCTAGTTCAAAATTTTATTCACTGTTTTATTCATTTATTTATCTCACTTGCGTTCCGTTTTCGCTAGAAATTCAATGTTTAAGAGTTGTGCAACCTTATGTGGCGAGTTCCTTTTCGCGTAGAAAACGTTTTACCGTTAGCTTTGTCCGTTAGTGTGCGTGTTTGTATGTGTTGGCTTAACGAGTTACGAAATTTAAACTGATTAATATTTAATAATGTTTGGCCGTTGAAGCATGAAAGGGTGGCTCAAAATGTCAGGTGATATGAATTTAAGGTTACCACTTCTAAAGTACATCACGGGGAAAACCCCTATTTAAAATCATACGTACGTCTTAGCAAGACAAGAATAGTCCATTCATTGATATCACCTTTTTAATTTACACTCTAAACATTTTAGCTACAACTGAAAAGGGGTCATAAATAAATTCACTAACCATTGAAATAATAATATAGGGTCTGCTATTGTGAAAAGAAATTGTAATACACTAATTGACATCCGCCATTTCTGCCTCCACCATAGCTCAGGGACGGACCATTTAATGGGGGGAGGGGGAGAGGGGGGGAGGGGGGAGGGGGGAGGGGGAGGGGGAGGGGGGGCAATTTCTTCTGAGTATGAATTGTTTTTTTCGGCATCACTATTTGCAAGAATATTTTTATCAAAGTGCTTGGAATTTTTTTCACGTGCACGATTTTCTTTTTCTCTTAAATTTCTTCCGCAGGAATCTTTTTGCCCAACGCCCCCCCCCCCCCCCCCCCCCCCCCCCCCAAAAAAAAAAAAAAAATTAAATGGATAGAATCAAGACTGCCCCAAAATTAAAACTAAGTAAAATGCTTATAAAGCACCAAGAGAAAAATATCTAGTGAATTTTTGAAGAGATACAATTGTAAGAGTTTCAGCAAGTTTTCCAAGACACAAAGCGATAAACTGGATAAACCTGTAAAAATTGATCCAATTTTTTCAAGTTGCAATCCATTTCCATCCTGGCCATCTGCAGCAAAAGACACTTATTTTTACTCTTAGGGCACTAGTACTGAGAATAGTTTTAAACAAAACTGGACCATTATTCTTGGGTTTCCACTGACATGAGTTTTAAAGGAAGACTAAAAAAAGGTGACAGCCCTTTTTATCTCGAAACATCAGCTCTCCTTAATGAAGCATTGCCACTCAGATTTTGCTGTGTTTTGGTCAAAATACACTAAATATATGACAAAGTACCTTTGCTCAAACATAAAATTGCTTTAAGAACACCAAGAACATAATATCAAGTGATTTCTTCAAGGAAGAACAAACCATAATAAGTTTTTCTGCGATTTTTCCACGACACTTGGGAGGAACTTGAAAAAATTGGCCAATTTTTTCAAGTTGCAATCCATTTCCATCCTGGCCATCCGCAGCCAAAGAAAACGAATACTAGTTTCTGTGCACTGATAGAGTATTTGTTAACAAAACTGGACCATTATTTTATGGTTTCCATTGAAACAAATATGTTTTTATTTTTCAAAGTGAATAGGTGACAGTGTCCCTTTAATGGGGCCACACGAGTGGTTAATTTTTTTTTTTCTCACCCATCACCAGCTCTGTGCCCGATACTTGGAACGAAAAGAATAGTACGCTTCGTGTTTTTTTTTTTTTTCGAAGCCACAACCACGAAAAACAGTATCAACGTTAGTTAATAAAGAAAGAAATCAACTTTTTAAACTCAACAGGCGCCGAACATGGACTCCCAGGGTGTATGCATGAGAGCCGCAAATAGCAAAGGACAATAAGGGGCTTGTATCGTATCCTAACTAGAGCTTTTAAATAGTAAACAAGGCTAAAATTATTAATCTTCTACACGCGAGCAGAATTATTGGCAAACATCTTTTGCTGCCAAAAAAAATTATATATTAAAAGTGACCTTTATCGCCCAAGAGAAAACCTGCTTCGGAAGCAAACGGGAAAGGAAGCAAACGGAAACGGAAGCAAAAGTGCTTCGAAAAGGAAACAAATGTTTCTGAAGTAAAATCCTACTTACACAGAAAACTGTGCGTGTAAACACAAACAGGAATGCTGTAGTTTGCAAAACAACTTTTACGCAACTTGACAGTTTTTTTACAGTTTTTACAGTTTGGGAAACAACTTTTTCGAAACTTTGCTTTCTCGCGAAGCATGCCTTAAAGTCAATGTGAAATTTCAAAATAACAAAGCAATAATTATTATAAGCTGACATTATTTGAAATAATACAATCTGTGTTATACTGATGTCAGAGGAAATCCTGAGCCTGTCTTAAGTCTGATTTTTAAAGCTATATTTCAGCTGAGCTTCAGTTTTTCATTTGGGGCCTAAAACAAACTGTAAAACACGAAGCATAAAATTAGGTAAAAAATAAAACGCGACGGGACCGTCAGGGAGGGAAAAAGATGTCCAAAATGGCAACAAAAATATGCGACAATGGCATAATAAATGAATAACAAAAGGAAAAGAGAGAGAGAGAGAAAAAAACTGAACAAGAACACAAGAAAATGTTTTCTTCAAACTTTTGCGCTCGTGCCGTGTGTTGTATTACAGGCATAGCTTGTTGTTTATGCATGCATAGCTAAGGTATGCAAACTGGCGCTTTAAATAACATCACTTATGAGCAACAAACAATTTGAAACTTTCGATAGTTCAGCAAAACCGGGCTAATACGCGGATTAAGTTTAAGTAATTGTTTTGAAAAGGATCATACGACTCCTGTAGGTGTAAGAAACAACAGTTCTGCTCGTAAAGGAATTAGTTTCTAATCGGTTTCGAATCAGCTATTGAACTGCGCGATTTGTCGTGCATATATTCATGCAGAGTGATTAAACAATGCCCTAAAGCATCGGAATAAATTAATTTAAATTGTGTGCGATCATCCAAAAAATAACTGAAAAAAGGGGAATACACAAATTTATTTTTAGGTGAAAAATAAACCGGGTCATACGATTAATTATACGACGAAGGTATAAATAACGGATCTCAAAGAAGTTTATTCAGTTAAGCTGCAGGTATCTCAAAGTTTCAAAGAGCTACAACACGGTACACTGAAGTAAGGAAGAATAATGTTCAACTATTTACAGCAGGTACATTATAGATATTTTTCATTGGGTTGGAGTTTACTTCATAGAGCATTATAATGTATCTGTTCGGCAACTGTATCTACTGAACTAGATACCTTAAATTTTATATGCCTTTCTGATATACTGTTCACACATATATGTAATACAGAAGCCTGCTCTATTAGAATCCGCAGTTAGATTTTGACTTTAAAAGTGTAGCTTGTCCATAACTATTGCATTTTTCTTCAGCCGTTACTTTTTGTTTGCAAGATCAGCGTTAACCTTTTTCAATCTATCACATTTTTATCTTTGAAAGAATTTAAGCAAAGTAAAGATACTCAGTTTTGAAATGTTGAAATTCTTGTACAGCGGAATCGAACCGTCAGGAAAACGCAAAATTGTTCTAGTTGTCAAGAATTTGAGTTTTTTGTCGAGTGATTTATTCTGCCAAAAAGTAAATTAGGGGAAAGCTACATATTACGTCATTCAAGTTAGTAAGAAGTTCGAGTTTTATAAAGTTGAAGTTACCGCGCGCGATTTTATTGTATCTTATCGCATAATGGTCCAGTAAAGCCTATCGTAAGCTGAGGACAAGCTTCTTTACAAAAATGATATCTAGTTAAATTGATTTTTACTTTCTTTTATATTTTTAAGGTCTCCCTTGATCGTTTTTTCGTGAGTATGTCATTGGTCTTATTATTAAGTTGTCGAACAGACGTCAAGGCAAGACCCACAGATTCCTCGCTTCCTTCCGTCCATGAGGTGGAAGGAACGTCCAGGAAAACCACACAAGCTGCAGGGGAACAAAATGGCCCAGCACATTTACAGAGAGAAACTGAGCTTGAAGATGCTTTCAGCAGCGACATGCCACTAGCAAGACATCGCGTGACACGAAACCAGGAAGAATCAGTATCATCTGCTGACGGTGCTGGATTCACCAGAACAGTTTTCCCCAAACGCGCCAAAAAGAACAATTGCATAAAAAGATTCCATTACCGAATCATTTATAATTATTTCTTCGCAATTCCTGTTTGCAAAAAACACAATGGCTGCAGAGAGGTGACACAAATTGTAAATTTTCCAAAAGGCAGGACTTTGGCAATAACGTACGATTGCTCAGCCAGTTAAAATAACGTTCTCGATTGCGATTACATTTTGGAGATAGAATTTTTATATTTATTTATTGCACAAATATACTTAAATTTGCATTTACAAATTAATGTAGTCTTCAACAATAGACATTTCGAGCTCATAAGATTTCAAAGAGAGGCATAAATACTCGGGAAGGAGATTAGGATTTTTATATTTATTCAATGTACAAATATACTTCCGATAATATTTATTTGATGTACAAATATAGTTTGTCTAGTTCATAATTTGAAAAGTACTTTTTAGATTAAAATTAAGGTGGACAGTCAGCCATCGAACGAAAATTTGGTAAAAAGGAACTTACCTATAAATCGGATACAGTTTGTTTACGAATTAATTAAAAGGATCGCAGTCATATTTGCTGAAGCTTTCAAAAGTGTGTAGTGTTTGTTTGATATTCAAATATCGATGTAATGCTATAGTAGAAAACGTAATAGTGTGCCATTCAGGCGAGAAAACGTAAACCACTGGATAAAGTAAAATGCTTAAACGAAATTAAACATGTGTAAATACATAGTGTTGTTGCATATCTATCACGCGAGGATTGACATTTTCATCTCAAGCAGCCGTTAATTACTACATTCGAAACTCTATGACCCTGTCGGTGCCAAGACCGCCCAGTTTCAAAAGTAAAATATCTCGTAATTTTAATTTGCAAATAATTTAATGGTCCCATCTGATGATCATATATCCAATCCCTCGAAAGTCAGACTGGGCCACCTTATATAGCATCGATAAACAGAACCATAACAACGTATACTGCTCAGTAGCTAGTTTCATTTGAATGGTCAAATTTGATGATCATATCGACACACTCAAACTGAACCACCTTGTACAGCATAATAAACAGCGCCTTGAAAACGTAAACTGTTCAGTATAGCTCTCAACATTTGAATGGTCACACTTGATGATCCTACAGAATCAAAAGTTAGATTCGCATTATACAGCACAATAAACAACACCATAACAGCGTATAGAAGCTTTCATTTGAATGGTCATACTTCGATGATCCCATTGACACACTCAGTCAAAACTGCTCAGTAGCTAGCCGTTCATTTATCCTACAGAAGCAAAAGTTAAACCCGCAATGTACAGCACAATAAACAACACCATAAAAGCGTATAATGCTCGTTGGATAGTTTGATTTGAATGGTCACACTTGATGATCCTACAGAATCAAAAGTTAGATCCGCAATATACCGCATAATAAACAACGCCATAACAACGTATATTGCTAAGTGGCTAGTTTCATTTGAATGGTGGTCACACTTGATGATCCCATCGACACGTTCAAAAGTTAGACTGAACCACCTTGTACAGCATAGTAAACGACGCCATAGAAACGTAAACTGCTCAGTACATTTAGCTCTCAACATTTGAGCCTAAAAATCAAAGGTTAGACCCGCATTGCACAATAAACAACACCCTATAAACGTATACTGATCGGCAAACCTCAGGGGACACATCCATTAAGGGACACTTCCCCTTGTCCCGAGGGTGTCCCGTTAATGGACGTTCCGCTGTAATTTAAAATGCTTCTTCTCGTTTTATCTTAAAGAAACGGGGTTAAGCTATAAACGACGATACTTTGTTGACATGTATTAGTTTCAAAATTTCAATATAACGAACCCCTATATAACGAAGTACCGGTATAACAAACGATGTTCTTCAATCCCCGGCACAAAGTTACAGGGAAATGTATGGAAGAGAACCCCGATACAAGGAACCCGGCGGTATAACGAAATCCCTGTTATAACGAACACGATCCAGAAGCCCAAACGTAAAATTTACCCTGATATCATGCGAATAAATGTCATCACGCCACTGAAAGATGAACAGATATTGAAATCTTACATTGAAGTACTGAATGAAACCTGTATTAAGTGGACCCCATATTAAGCGGGCACCAGCTTGGGTCCCGTAATTTAAGAAATGTATGGTGCGGTACATTTCACAAACACAAAGCGAGACTTGTATACAGCGTTTTTATTACCGATTCCGTGTTACCGATATATTTTAGTAACTGCACGGTGCAGTTGAATGCTGAGTGATGCATTTAACTTAACACTGTTTATTTTTAAGGCAAGTTAATTATTGAACCGAAACCCCGATGTACGAAGTTTTTGGTCATATTCCTACAAATTTGTTGTATCGGGGTTTTGCACTATAACGAACACATTTCTCCCCAGTCCCTTGGCACTTCGTTATATCGGGTTTCCACTGTTAATAGCACTGAAATTCATCACAGGTAAATCCAAAACCCTCTCGGAACTAGATAGTCCACCAAACGACTGGTAGATGTCTCAACGTCACCTACTGAGTTACAAGGAATTTGAATGTTACACGACAAATGTAGTTAAACATTAACCGGATATGCGTTTGTGTTAATTTACTATGACGACGGCTGAGTTAGTTAGTGTTCTTAATAAACTTCCGGTCAGAAACATGACGTCATGTCATTCTCCCTAACGTCATTCTATTTTTAACTTTTGGTTGACTGATAAATTAAGAGTTCTGGTGTACATTAAAATGTTAATAAGTACTTTTTTTTTAATATATGCCGGACGATAATAAGAGCTAGATTTTAATTCTTCTTAATAAGGGACGTTGTGGTACCTTTGTCATCAGACAATAAGTTACGCGGAAGTCAGATTGTTTATTTTTTGGTTCAATGATTAACTACGAGTTCCGGTATAGGTCCAATGTCAGGCGATATGAGATAATATCTCCTCTGAATAAGATATTGATAAGTGTTGATTGTCAGGCGATATGAGATAATATTTCTTCGGAATAAGATATGTTTATAAGGAGTCAACAATTATCGTGTGATCAGCAGATTTTAACATCAACTTCCTTGATCAAGCCATAGCTCGTGATAACATTTTCGTTAATGTTCTTGGTTCAGTGATAACGAAGAGTTTCGGTTTATAGCAAAACTAAAGAAAAATGTTTCATCTCCATAAGATACGTTGTATAAAGAGAGGGACAGACCATATGAAAAGTGATAAAGTGATATGGGTAAATGAATTGAAATACTCCAGCACCGGCTTCCAAAAACTAGTTCCGACCTTAATAAAGTCATGTTAATTCTAGGAAGATGCATGCCCTAAATTTATCCATCTGTTGTATATCACAATTGAATGACAAAATATTGCTGCAACATGTTTATGACTGGTGTCATCTTTGCCCGGCATGTTCGTGAAGTACTAGTCCTGGCCATTAACATTAACCAAGTGCAACACCTGTGTAGGAGGCTCATTTTAATATGGAGAGTTCGAGAGGGAAAGGGAGCGCATAAAAAGAAAAATAAATACATGTAGGGAGGTGTCGCTTTATTTCACTCATAAAATTCCACCAAGCCCATTCCTAACTAAAAAAACGAAACGATTCCCCGGTAATCTACAATGTAAAATGTCAAAATGCTGTATTACAGTTTAGCAAATATTATGCGAAATCATGTTTATCTGGAAAAACAAATCGCGCAGAGAGTTTCGCCCGCAAAAAATCCTACACAGGCAATCGAAGAAAGAATTCCCACCTCTCTACCATCACTTTTCTAATGATCCATCTGAACATATATTAATCTTTCACAGGACAGCCTGAGGACATTTTCGAGCTTTTCAACAAATTTGAAATTTGAAATATAATATTGAGCTTAGTGTGTTGATGGATGGAATAAGTTGACAAATTAACAATAAATTTAATCTATTCGTTTAGTCCCAGGTTCGGAAACCAACTATCGTTGCAGGCTGCTATCACCGCATTTTATCAAACATTTGCCGTGAAAATGTACAATTTTCGCCTTGAAATGCATATGCCTAAGTTCGCGTACAATTTATTGTATTGCAATAAGAACTAAAAAATAACTAAGATCTGAATGACGGGTCTCCGATATGAATAATTAGAGAGAACGCGTCATTCTGCAAAATATCATAAAATATATTCTGTAAAATATCTTAGAGGGAAAGTAACACGGGGATTTGGTGTCATTTTAAAACCAAAAAATGTTTTTGTATTAACAGAAACCGAAAAATAATGATCTAATGTTGTAACAAATTACCACAAAATGTACCAAGACCGTGTCTCTGGTCATAGACGGACTGGATTTGAATGAATTGCAACTTGAATAATAATGGTCCAATGTTATAATAAATTACCACAAAATGTACCAAGATCGTGTCTCTGGTCATAGACGGACTGGGTTTGAATGAATTGCAACTTGAATAATAATGATCCAATGTTGTAATAAATTACCACAAAATGTACCAAGACCGTGTCTCTTGTCATAGAGAGGCTGGGTTTGAATGAATTGCAACTTGAATAAAGTTAGCCTAACTTTTTTCAAGTTCTCACATTTTCGTCTCCAAAATGAGCCAGAACAGACCACAATTTGTTCCTCTTTCAATAATTGGTAGATTTCGCTCTCTTGCAATTGATGTTTTAGTATTTAACCTTTTAAATTTAATTATTTTAAATTTATTTTATTATTTTTTTATTTTATTTTAAGCAACCATTGTAAATTTAATATGTTTTAGGGCTAGCTCAAGTTTTATACATGTAAAGCGCATTTGATCATTATCATGTAAAGTAGCGCTATATAATTTTCAATGTTTTTATTATTATTTTGTAAATGATTAAAAAAGGTCAAAATTTCCGTGATATTTCCCTTTTTTATAATCCATTTTGCAAAATATTTTAAAATACATTGTGGGAAACATGTTAAAATCCGTTTCACAAAATATTTGAAAATCCATGTTGAAAATATCAGTTCAGTAACAAAGTGAGCAGCCATCAGAGACTTTGTGTTTATAAATACTTTAATAACGTGTATATGAAAAAATATATTGGATTCGAACTCATAACGGGCGACGGGCTCATAACCATTGCGATTTGTGTGCAAACGCTCTGCCAGTGAAGCGAACTCACAATTGACTAAGCTTCCCTCTGGCCTTGCAGCTCAGTGGCAGAGCCTTTGCACCGGAATCGCAAAGGCCTGGATTTTTTCTTAGGATCTAATTGCACCCCCTTCACTTTCTGTATAACTGCAATGATCAATGATCTCTTGAATATAAACACTTAAGAATGTCTAAACAAGTTATAATACAAGCCAGAAGACTATTTCATTGACTGCAAGAGAATAAACTCAGATGGCTAGACAATTTAGACAATTTAATATACAACATTAACTGAGCAGAAATAATTAATAGATAACAAGCTTGACTGTTTAAAGTATAAACATTTTAGCCTCCTTTACAACCTTTATAAATATGTGCTCTTGTAAGATTGTTTTGAAGGCAATCATTGTTCTTACTCCTATTCTAGTTTTAGTTTCAAGCAATAAATTGCTTCTCCATTTCAATAACAATCGTACGGTAATGCCACGGCCGTCGCTTCGCTTCCTCTGCAGCATGTCGGAAAAGTCACTGTTTTCTTCTTTTGGTGCCCTTTACAGCCATTGGCTTTCTTACAAACTACAAGTTTATACATGTTGTTACAAATAGTAATGGGGATAATTGTTTCAATACACCTGTTTGTTGCATCGATTGGTGCATATCCAGATGCGTTGGCAGCGATTCTTGGTATCGCAATATGATTGCACGTGGTGTTGTCGTGCGTTGTTGTAGACCCTTGAGGTCTGGCTCCAACTTATCCAATACAACCAAGTGATATAGCCAACAGCAAATTGACTGTAACGATGCGAATGACAAGATCACCTTCTCTCGCTTGGCTTTTGCAATGTTTGAACTTAAATTAACAGCATCATTTTTCAGTAACATTGTCCAACACAAAAGCATTTGAGTACTTGGAGGACAACAGCCAATGACAAGCCAATTTATTCTGTATATCCGGTGACAATAACGTTTTAACAAAGCTGGCTAAAAACGGATTGGCCTTTAGGTACTGATTGGGCAGGTCCGAGCAGACGAAAAGTTGGGGTGCTAAGAACCTTGCTACTGCTGAAAAGGTAGAAAGGGGACTAAGGGAAAAGAACAAGAAGTGATGCTCTATCGGTAGATTAGCTCAAGACAGCATGCAAGGTTGGAGGGTGTTCGTTGTTTCCAGCTGTGTTTAATTTCCCTCTATGTGCCAATCGAAATGCCAAAAAGTAATAACCAAGTATGATTTTTTTTTCAGCAACATTGCAACTTACAATGATGTAAAATCTTACCAGTTTCACAAAGTTGATCACATTTAGGGTACTATAGCGTCCTTGCAAATGAAGACCTTGAAAACTGTTCTCGAAGATTGCTGATTGTTGACGAATCCATCCCACAAGATCAGGCCTTTTATACCCATTCTACCCTAAAAATAAGCTCTAGTTTTTGACGCAAACAGAATAATTAACTGCATGAAATGTTTTCGAGGGGAAAAAAATTATTATTTTTACACAAAAGAATTAAGTACATATGATAAAAAGGCTAAGTTTGCACTTTCCTCGTGATTTCCTATACGGAACTACTGAGGAAGCAATAGCTATGCAACTTATTCTTCCTTTGAGATGGTTTGATATCAGATATCACAATTTTTGTAATAATAGTTTATTTTTAACATATCATTCCGTTGGATAGAAAAACATTTCTTGAAAGTTGAACTAATTGATATGTGTAGAGAAACAATTTGGCAAAACTACCTAAGCATATCAAATGAGCTTCGCTATCGCTTTTTGAATGATCACTGAACCACGAACAAGACGGACGTTTCAGTGCTGACACGAACAATAAAAGGCTTAAACAAAAGTATCATGGTCATTGTAGGAACGTGACTATGGTAAAAAGGGACATAATTCCCTTAAATTTTAACTAAATGCACGAAAAAGAAAACATTCGCATTTTAAAGGTTATGTCTCTTGTAAGAAAATACACAAGTAGCTGTTTTGCACAGGAATATTTGTTACATACTCAACAACTGTTTAGCTCGGCTTCTCATGTGTACTAAATTATTTACAGTCACGAGATCAGCAACTACTGAGCCGCAGTGTGCTTCGTTTCAGAACAAAGGTCTCCTTAAAGAGCTTTTCAAAGGCGGAAACAATTGCAAGCCCATTGGGGCATTCGCTTTAACGACTTAAGTTGCACTATTTTTTCGTGCAAATTGCATATTTTGTCTGTAAATTGCATAATTTTGCACTAAAAGACAAACATAATATGTTGGTAAAAAAGATTAAGGGCCAAATTTCCCCAGTTAAGGCTTTTCCCAATTGTGAACAGAGTTTTGAGAAACTCTTTGCATTAAACTCATTTTAATTTTATTGAAGCCCACGAACAGAACAGCGGCTATTCTTAAAGAGATTTTAAGGTGCAACTTTGCAAGTTTGTTTTTGTTAACACCTCGCGCCGATTGTTTAGATAAAAGTGAAGTGAAGCGTGTATATATTTATTTTAATAACGCTTTTGTTTGTCCGCTTGTTGCACGTAGCTGTTTTAAATTTTTGCCAAAGTATGAAAAAACTTCTCATTTTCAGTTTACCGACGATTCGAGCTAAAGCTTTTATCTAAACTTGCACGTGGTAAAGAAAAATTAAATCAGACTGGAATCTTTTTCAAAACTGTTGATATAAACTGTTGATGTTAACGTTGATTACATTCTAAATGAAGTGTGAATGATTATATGAATTATGCTTTGGTTTTTCCGTAGTGCTTCCACCTAAGAACAATGGTAATGAATAACAATTGACTTTTTGTCATGCAAACGATAAATTAAATAATGGTAATGTTTTAAATAATAGATGCTTAGCTGTCGTTCTATTTCGAGCACTAAAAAGGAAAACTTATTTTTAGTTTGTGAAGTTTGTGAAGGGTATATAAAAGGTGATCCTAAAGTTAACTTCTTCAGTGATAGCAATATTTCACAGTCTTGGAAGAGTTTGAGAAGAAATGCGTTTCACAAGGATGAAAGAAAACAAAATGGTCAACTTACTACAAGCGGTAAGCTGTTATAGATTTGTTTTCGATGTTAACGAGTGTAATTTACTTAACAAGTTATCAAACTTCGACCATTTTAAACCATCCTTGTGTCTTAGGGTTTATTGCTACCTCTTTGACGTTTTTTATCCTTAGAAAGCTATTATTTTGAAAATTATTTTCGTTTGAAGACAGTCATAATAGTTTAATAACCTTATACATAAGATTATTTATGAAATCGCTAGGTGCCATCTTTAAAAGTCGAAAAGGGGTGATTTTTTTCTTCATTTCACATCTATTGAAAATTAATTTTTTAATATCAACGTGTTATCTGTTGGCAATCCCTCATTGTAGACTCTAGAGTGCTATACCCTTGAAAACCTCATGAAGTCAAGTATTACCACAGCAAAAGATAAAAGTTTATATAAGAGCTTTCTTTCAATCGTGAAGATAAAAGGTCACTAACAAGTTCAACCTTAAAATTTCCCGCCGAAATAACGAAGATCTGCTTCAGTACTTATTAATTTCCATGTTATATCGAAATGTCACCAAAAATACAACTAAATTGGATAAAAAGATTCTATAGAGCAAAACAGAAGCAGTAGTTTGGAGAAAAAGTGCAGGATTGCAAGGATTGAAGGGGATTACAGTTCATCAAATTTGATTTCTTGGCAGACGGTCAAGAAATCAAAGTTGACATTCCGTATTTTGTCTGTTTAGTTTAATATATTTCTTTGCGTTATTACTTAGCAGTTAGCACACCGCTGGACATAGTCATGAAAACACGATAATTTAGCCAGAAATACTGCCCCTTTAAGTGTGAAATTAGTTGTTAACGAAACACATCAGGATATTTCCAGTAAAGATCTCTCCACAAAATAACTTACATGTCATATTTTCCGCTTGGTTGTTATTAGGTTATCCACGTATTTACAGCTTCTTTCTTCTTGGCCATTTTCTTTTGCTCCATTGGCTGTGTTAATGCAAGACCTCGGGACACTTGGCAACCAAATAATACCACAGCACATAGCAATGAACTTGTATCTTCGAGCATTCTCACAAGGACACGAAGATCCAATCTCAAAGCAAATGGATATGTACCATGTACTGTGACAAACAAGTGCATTAAAAGATTTCGTCCCCGCATTACCATATGCGGTAATATGTATAAAATTCCAGTTTGCAAGAGGCGCAGAGGCTGTAAAGAGGGGAAGGTTACTGTCTCTTGTCCAAATGGAAAAGCGTACCTAATAACACGTTACTGCTGCAGAGGTCGTTAAGCACTCGGCCGCGTGGGACTCAATTAATTTAAAATAATTTTTATGGGACGTCATGTCTCATAAGAATCTGTATTTATGTATAGAAGAGCTGGTCAATCAGCTCAAACTGTAAGAATGCCATTTACAAATAAACCTGGCAACATTCCATGGTAACTGCTCTGTTCTCTTGTCATGTCAGTCCAACTTACCTTATTGTTAATGTAACGTACCCTTATGGAAAAAGGAAATAATAATATTGTAATATAACCAAATCAGCTGAAAATATTAAAAAAGGTAAAAAACATATATCATTTCAACCGATAGCCCATAATTTCTGAAGCTTTTCATTGACAAACGGAATGACACGAGACATACGATTTCTTACCAAACTTTCTCGTTTCTGCGTTGAAATATGGACTGCGCTATAAAAGGAACCTTGGCCTGGCCAAGCCGCCAGTCATTTCACACTAGACACCGAACTTTCAACATCACATGCATTCTCTCGCCAATAAAGAACCGTTACCGGTGCGAAATTCAAATTCGGCAAGCTAAAACATTATATTCATGCTAAAAGGCGCATAAATTAAAAAAATGTTTTTAGTTTTATTTTCGTGAAAGATAAATCCTATACAAGATTCAACTGGTGAAGGAAGAATTAAACCTATTTGGGGGGGGGGGGGGGGCAACGGTCTTCCTCCGTGTTGCTCGCAGTGTTTAATTAACCGTTGAAGCAGTGATAGTGTGACAAAGAGGGGGCGGAACTATCCCTTTTATAGCGCGGGTCCTTGTTTAAATGACAAGCTAAAGGATAAACATGTACAATCACGGGCACACGGGCCATTTATCTATCTTTCCATTCGCTCTGCCATTTATTGTTATATCCCCAGACCAAGAACTAAGCCTGCAAAAGGGAGCCTACATTATAGGGATCTGTTCTGTGGAGCAAGATCCCTTCATGGGTCAAACAGCTGCCCAATTTGAACGATTTTAAGTAACAATGCGTGTAAGAACTAGGCAATGCTCTATTGTTCCGCGGCATTTCGCTTTCCACGCATAAGATTGTTTAGGTTTTTCTTACTGAGAATACATCAACCTATGGACAACAAGTTTTTTTAAAAAAAATTTACTGGAACTTTATTTAAAAGTGATATTTCTTTTGTGCTACAAGATTTCATCCAATCGTGAAACTCCAAAACAATGGCCAAGAAATTTTACATGCTTCCCCCATAGAATTTTGATTGCATTAAAACTCAGAGTAGTTTTCACTAAAAGGGAACCAATTAGTAAACTAAAGAGAAATAAATGCACTACCTGGTTAAGTGATGGTAGATTTTCACGTTTTAGCCAATGAGGTGGACGGTTGAGGTGAGGTGATTTTCTGCATGCAAACGCCCCATAGGATTTCGTGACTTCATATTTGGGGTTACCATTCAAAGTGCTGCTGTTCCAAAACACTGAAGGCTCGAGTTTACTGGAAACGTCATTGTGACGTGGCCATTTTGCTTCGTTCGTTCTCAATAAAGGATTCAATATCATTTTTCTGCGATTTTGGTAAGTTCAGAGCCATTTTTCATCTTTAGTAGCTGCCTGATGAGCATCATTAAGCTTGAAGGTAGTTCAGAGTCCACTTTCTCCATGAAACGAGTTAGGTGTTGTACTTCGTTGACGAATTTGGCACACTGTACGTAGAACTGGAAAAATGGCCGCCACGAAACGAAGTAGCCTTGGGACTCGACTCTGGATGAATTTCTCGACCTACCACGGCATATTTTGGAAGTTGCGACCACTGAGGAACACAACAAGCGCGAAATTTCGGCGGTGGGTCGGAGTGGCTGTGGACTTAGTATAAATATGAAATGTGTGCGGAACGAAACGAACGCTGTCAAAATTTTTGGCTATTTTCCAGCATGCAGTGCGGTGGTGATATTGAAAATCGAGGCAAGTAGGCAGTATGCATTCGAACGAGAGACTGTAGCTCGGCCCGAGCAACGAATAAGAGCAAAAAAATTCACTGCTAAGCTAGGACTAGGACTGGATTTTGCTGTGAATGTTGATTTTGGGTTTGCCATGATGATTTGAATAAAAAAAACTAAAGGCAAAAACGTGATTTTTGTTGTTTATTTATGACGTTAAAAACGGTCATTTTGTTATTGTCCAAATTAAAACGCTCATATTCTGCAAAAATCGCTAACTTTTTTGTGTTTATTGGGTATCTCAATTTGAAGTACTTTTTAGTCAATGCTCACAACTGATAGTTAAGGCAATTTTCGCGCGATTGAGAAAGTTGCAATTTTTTAAAGCAGTGGAGTATTGTACGGCCGGTTTTGGCCGGCACGGCCGTCAATGGGTTAATATCACAATATCCATTTAGGGCCCGTTTCTAGAAATTCCCGATACCTTTTCAGGCCCAGGGGGAGACTGAAAGCTATATATTTCAGAAGCTAGAAAGGTGGTATAGTTTTTAACCCGCAAACCAGCCCAAGTTGTTTCATCAACTTAGAATTTTATTTCTAAGCTTTCAAAAGCAACAAAATTTGCGGAATCTTTAATGTAGACATCAAGTTTCGCACACAAAATAACTTTCAGCTCCCGAAAAGTTCCCAGAACTTCCGAGAAACAGATCTCTGGTCCCTAGCTTTCAACACAGACGGTTTTTAGAGCTCCTCACGTGCATGTTTTGTTATGTTTTTTTTCGTTACAAGCCCTACAATGGCGTCTGCATTGGAAGCTATGATCCCAGTTGTTCTCAAGCTCTAGCCAAACAGAAACGCAATTTATCGCAAGTTAGAAACTTGTGGTATTTTTGCGAGTCCGATTGGCCAGGACTTAAGTAAGTACTTGCGATTCGATGCGATGGCTTGCGAACACTTTGATCGAACTCAAATTTTTCCGTAAGCGGGAGTAAGATTTTCACCGTTAGCCCACCAAACGCAAGTAGACGCATTTTAACTCCACTACACAGCAAACATGTACAATCCATGTACATTAGCTTTATTTTGGTTCACTGCGACCTCGCACCAGCAGCCGGTTTGAAATACACAAGTTTGAAATGATAATTACAACTAGATATATCCGAAACTTGCACTACAGTGAATAGAGTTGAGCAACCGCTCGCAAAACAAACTGCGCGCGGTTTGAACTGAGATCAGAAAAAAACCTGCAACAAAAATCCCTGTGGGGAAAAAATATGCAGGAAATCTGGATCGGGACCAGTGATGACTCAAGCTCAAAACAATGCAAGCCCATCCTACGAAGCAAAACAAAATACAAATCCTCGTAACAACAAATGATCAAGAAACATTAATGCGACTGGTGCAGGCCTAGAATGCCTCACCACGTGACAAAACTATGACTTTATTGGCAGCATGATACCCATCATGCACTGTAACAGTCGAACCCAGCCCCTGCTGGTCCCGTGCCATAGAAATATCAATTTCTGTCTAATTCACATTGCCATTACTCAAACATTACTGAAAAAATACATTTTTCAGTATTGTTTGCTTTGGTATGATCGTGTGCACAAGGCTGCAATGAAATGACTTTTTTTTACAATTTGCGAACAACTTGCGCCGACTTCCGGTCCCGTTTAGCCAGGGGTTCAGAGACTTCCGTAGGCAATCGAAGGCTTCCAGAGATTTTCTAAAGTTTACAGAGGACGATTCGAAGATGATTCGACTGATCTAAAAAAAACCATTTTCAGCTAAGCTTATCATTACTATTTTTAAACTAAACGTGCATCCTTATATTGCCCTGAATCTAGCCTTCAGCGCAAGTGTTATATCAGTTATAAACACGAGCTATATAATACAATGCACGTTATCCAAGGTTTCGAAATATTATTGAAAATGATGAAAAAAGAACGAGACACTAATAGATTAATAATAATATTAATAATAATAATAATAAGAAGAAGAAGAAGAAGAAGAAGAAGAAGAAGAAGAAGAAGAACTACTATATTTATAGAGGGTGAAAGGCACCTTACGTCGTATACTGACAAGTGTGCCCTCTTTATTCGTCAGCGTGTGACAATGACCTCAGTAAGTATAATGACTGATACTTCCCGTTTTATTTACTTGCCTGAACCAGGGGAAAACGCTGATTAAATAAAAATACCTAATGTAAATGTGTTGCAGTGTCAATTACGTTATTCATCACCCATAGTCCTATCAAAAATTAACTCAAGATCTATTTAAAGAGCACTATTCAAGGCAATGCAGCAGTGAGTAATTGAACAAAAGAAAGTAGCAATAGCTTTGCGTCAGGCCACTTTTGTGAAGAAATAATGAAAAACAATTTATTAAAAAGGTCTTTAACATAACCGTTAGTTTTTAGGGTTCACGTTTGCACATGCGCTAGTTGAAAAATATATAAAACAAGATGCTATACACAGCTAAAACTCGTCGCATCTTTACCTCATTGCAGTATTGATTCCTAAGTGTTTGTAGTGCTTTTATGGAGAACAATAAGCTTAAAATATGTCTAAAGAGCGAGACTACACATTCACTACATTCAATAGCCGACACTTCAAAACTCGATCGCTAATCAAATTGCAAGTTATATCAGGTTATATAAAACACAAAACTTGCCGGAACAAAAATCCCACAGCAATAAGCAGCGAACACAATATCAAATGGTCCTATCCATTCATGAACGTCTTGCATCCCCCCCCCCCCCCCCCAACGAGCTATATAGGTATGTGCCGCTGTGAAGGGTATGGTTTTCAAGCACTAAAGTCTGGGATAGGGTATAGTAATCAGAGATTTTTGGTCTTTTTAGTCTAGACAAGGTTTACTGGCAAATGGCATTTAAAAATCGGTACGGCGGGCAGTACGACATTTTTCCTGACCCCTGTTAACTAATAACTGTGATAGTGAACGAGTTTCTGGAAAATAGCGAGTCTGGAATAGGTCTAGGATAGGGTAGGGTTTTTATGTGATTAGTCTAGAATAGGATTGCAAAATGCAGCCAAAGTGGTCTAGTATCAGTAAGGGTCTCAGAGTCCCCGCGGCACATCCTCACCCAAAAATTTGCAGAGTACCCCTCCCGGGCCTTGTAGAGTGACCTGAGGTCCAGAATGCCGATCAGTCACGGTCATGCATTCGTCACGCAATTTACCACCGGTGTAGTTAAACGCTCACTGGATAATTTTTTTGGGAGTAAGAATGAATCACGGTTTACAGTCGCATTTCACGAGAAAAAAACAACAGCCATTTTGCAGTGCTCATGAAAAAAAGTCGAATATGTAACCAAATCACGTAACACGAGAAAAAAATAGCCATTTCGCAATTCACCGGGAAAAAAAAACAGCTTTTCACGGATCACGAAAAAACCCTTTATCACCCTCGTATAAGTGTCTAAGATCCAAGAATGAAAATGCCAAAGACGACCACGACAGCTCTAGCAACTATGTTTATTGGTATAACTGTTTGTTAACAGTGACATTCAAACAAAAGTTAAGATGAGGGGATGAATACTGAGTAAGTTTACAAGAACTAGATTTCTACCTGAAATTAACAGATTTTGACGATAAGATTGATGATGATCCCAATAATGAGAACAGAGAACAAAGTCGTGAAGAATTTTACTTGAAAGGAGGAATGAAACTTCTTCGCAGAATGAAAGCTAAATCATTCATTCAGTTATATTTACTAAAAAGCATGCTGAAGATTAATTGCAGAGAGCTCTTGATGCTTTATATGCCATGTAGAAATGAGATTTCAGCAAGTAAAACATGTTATATTCGAAAGAAAAGAAAGGAGAACTCTTAGAAAAAGCTATGGGAGATCCTGAAAATAAGGAACGTGATCAGTTAGATACTGTAGCTCCGTCTGCTCAACATAGCGATGAGCAGGATATAAGTGAAGAAACACAATATATACAGTGAACTGTTTGGTTGTTTTAACCCATGTTTAGATAACAATCACCAAGGGAACAATCTTTTAAGTAATGCTGGATTTTTTTCTACAGTAAATGATAATGAGCAGCTGGTAATTAGTCGTATGGATGATAACAGTTACAGAGAACTTGTTCAATCTTTGAACAGAGAACAAATGGAGTTTTTTACCATATGTTACTCTCTGTTAAAAACGACGAGAAGCTATTGATACTTTTTAAGTAGTGATGCGGGTTTAGGGAAGGCAAAAGTAACACAATGTTTGTATGAGGCTCTTGATGATAAACCAGGTGAAAATCCAGACAAGTTGAAAGTACTGAAATTTGCTCCAGACACAAGACGAGAGGACTGCATAACCATTGCCAATTACATGCAAACAAAATTGTCAAAAGAGAAATTGAACTCAAGAAACCACGCACTCTAACCTAAATGTCCAATTGCAACATCAAAAACAATATTCGGACATATGACAGCATTGTATGATGGGGAAAAACTTACAGGAGATAGCCCAGAGGGCACTTTGATTTCCTTTCGTAAGCTGTCTTCTAATCCGATGATTACTAGATGGATTGACCAAGTTCCCAACTGAAAAAAGTTTCAAATTACGTTTCCTATAACAGCACAAGTTATTCTCCGTGGCTTTCATGTTAATGGTCAAATTTCAGATGTGATTATGTATATTTTTTTCTATGTGTGTGAAAATGGTTACCCTTTAGAAGTACAACACATGACACCTGGTCTGATTCTAGGAGTGAAACCGTTAACTGCTTATAAACAGAGCCTTCACCACAGCTCATTTGGTCGTATCAGCTTTTCAGGGTTATTCCCTCAATTCGTTTAACAATAAAACACCTGTTTTGCTGTTTAAACTAAGTAGCATGAGTTCCAGTTGAATTGTTAGACTTCCGTTAGAATCTATTATTCCAATACCTATTTTCAACATGCTAACGTGAAGAGTCAGTTCTACAAAATTTACGAATCAGCTTCTTGATACGGCCTCCAACCGGATGTCATCACAGACTTTTTTTCAGGTCCCCGCTTGCACTGGGTCATGAGAGAGAATATTCCACTGTTCACGGCTCATTGATTGTTATAAACTTCATGGCAACTCAATATGATACGTTTTGGTACTTTCAAATAAACGATTTTTTCTGTGTGTGAAAATGGCTAAAAAACGGCTAACAGCTTAAACAGAGCTTTGGCCTACGCTCATTTTGATCTTATCATCTTTTCCGGGTTGCTGCCTCAATTATTTTAATTCACCTGTTTCGCTGTTTTGCTGACTGGCGAGAGTTAATTATAGTTCCAGTTGAATGGTTAGTCTTCCGTTAGAATCTATTCTAATACCTATTTTCAACTTGCTATTGTAACAAAACAGCCAAAAAAAATTGCAGCTATAGCTTGCTTCAGGCTACTTGTGTGAAGAAATTGATTTAAAATGACATCCGCATTCAGCTGTATGATACGGCTACTAACCGGATGTCATCAAGGATGCCTTTTCCGGTCCCCGCTTACAATGGGTCATGTCGACCAACATTCCATGGTTCAGGGCTCAGTGACTATTGTAAACGTTGAAAATTCAATTTGATGTGCCTTTGATATTTTCAACTAAACGATTATTTCAGTAAAATGTATTAGTTCCTGGCAAAGAAAAATCAGACTACAATTGTGGTCGAAACTGTGGTACTTCCGTATTGGTTCCACCTTAGAACAATGGAATACACACATCTTAACCACAATTGACTCGTTTGTCATGTAAACGAGATATAAAATAACGGTTTCAATAACGGTTTTAGCTATCGCTCTATTTTGAGCGCCTCTTGACGTCAATTACGTCAAATCATATGAAAGGGTGTCTGCATCGCAGCATAACAGGGAAAAAAGAGCAAAACTTATTTTTAGTTGTTGTAGGGTATATAAGCGTGATCCTAAAGTCAACTTCATTAGTAATATTGATCTTCAGTCTTGAAAGAGTTTAAGGAAATATTTGTACCACAGTTAAGGACGTAAAGAAACAGTATGGTCAACTTGCTACAACTGGTAAGATGTTATAAGTTCTCGAGGTTTTGTCTCCCGATAGTTTATTCAACAACTTGAAGGCATAGTAGTGAATATAGTAACATTACATATTTCTAAGAATCTGTAGAACGATGCTCACTCAGTTTTTATTTCAGTTTAATTTATATCAAATCCCAAATTTCATTTTGTAAAACATTGAAAAACAAGTTGTACCATGCAAAAGTACTGCCGAAGAGGTTTGATTTGAATGGTCACGCCGTAGGATTTTGTCGATTTTGTCAAAAGTTAGAACAACACTGCATGTCTCCAAAACTGGGAGTGAAATGGTAAACAATCATCCCTTCGTTGTTCGTTTCCCAATCGTTAACCATTCTTGTTCAGTCTCTATTTTGCCTTTATTGCATTTCTTTACTTCTTTGATGTTTTCCTACCTTAGTTTGTCTAGTAAATTATCTCTTATGTTCACATTTCTTTCGCTTTGAAGAATATTTTGCACATTAATGAACTGCTCATAGGCGACATCATTTTAATAACAACTGAAAACTTGCCTACAAGATTTAGAAAAGGGTCATCTCTTCCTTACACAACCGTCGGGTCCTTTTGAAAACTGCTCGTTCGGTAGACTCCAGGGGAGCGTGGTAAAAATATGCTTGCTTTTAATGAAACCAAATGTCGCCTTGTTTTATTTTTCTGTTTCTGGGTTTGTTTTGGGAAGCCATAACGTTTTTCTGTCACATGCCACACTTGTCACGATAACTATAATAAGCGTAAAAATACTTGGTTTACATGTAAACTTAACTTTCATATTTTCGCTTGGTTTTTTGTCAGGTTACAGTGGTTTTGACCATTTCCCTTATTTCCCGCATTGGGTACGTTGGTGCAAGACCTCAGGATACTTCGAAACCAAGTAATACCACAGAACACAGTGTCAAAGCAAATGGATATGTACCATGCGTTACGAGAACCAAGTGCAGTAAAAGATCTGATGGTCCAATTACCATATGTGGTAATATGTATCAAATACCAGTTTGCAGAGGATGTAATTTCAACATAATTGTCTCTTGTCCAAACGGAAAAGAGCACCTATTTACAAGAGAATGGGAATGTTCCATAACACGTGACTGCTGCAGAAGTGGTTAAGCACTCGACCTTGGCACTCAAATAGTTAAAATGTATGTGATGGAATCTAACAAAATATAATTGCATATTTCGGTAGTAGCGCTGCATAACCAGCTTAAACTGTAAGACATTTGTTAACAGCAATTTACAAATAAACCATGTGATCTTGTCTAAACTGCTGTGTTTTCTTGTCATTCCAGCCTATTTCGGGGGCTCTTGACATTTCAGTTCAAAATATCCGGTTGCAAATTTAGCCAATTCAAATGAAAAGTTTAAAGAGAATAGAAACACTCATTAACTTGGCTAACTGGAGCCCACTTCATGAATGACATGAGCCATTTGATTTTCTAACTGGAATTTTTGGTTTCTCCGTGTGAATGGTAAGCACCAGGCCATCTCACTATCAGTGGCGAATCAACCCTAACCCTAACCCCGAAGCTCGATTTCAAAAAGAAACTCCAAAAAAATAGACACAAAATACATATGGAACGAGCGAACTTAAAACTGACTATTACCAAGCTCAGCTATTTTACAACAAGTCCAATTTGCATTTCGTCAGGGAAATACTAATAATGACCAATATCAAGAACAACAGAGCGCGGATTCCCATGCTTTGATTTTATTTTAAATGTTTTGCAAAAGGCTGTTGTCCAATGATCGCCAACTATTGTACTGGGGCCGGATTCACGAAACCCTCCTAAATTAAAACATATTCTAAGTATTGTTTCTTAACAATAGTCTATTGTCATTCCAACAATAGGTTATTGTTAAGAAACAATACTTAGGATATGTCTTAACTTAGGAGGGCTTCGTGAATCCGGCCCCTGATCACTAAATCGCTACACGAAAGCACTGTGATCATTAGGAGACACAGACTCGTACCCAGTTGCTGTTACCAGGCTGTTACTTTGTTTTGGGGGCGATAGAGAAGATTGGATCCTAGGGTGAATTGAGGTGCGCGGGGTGTCATGGGAAGGGTCTAAGGAAAAGTAATAAGCTATCTTCATCGGTCTCACTTGCACTTATATAATGAGAATGGGAGACCTGGCGGACGCTCTCAATAGTAAACTAACTTGAGTCTTTTTTGCGCAGTAGAACTAGAAAAGGCTTTTGTCCAGGACATCTCCCTGGGGAGAGGTAGGTCTAAACAGGTATCTCAAGGCGGGACCAAACGGGAGAGCGAATAAATAAATAAATAAATAAATAAATAAATTAACAAATTAAAATATGTGAAACTAAACGGGTAACCTGCAGAGCAATAGACGGAGTAAAGACAAGGAACCCGTAAAACATGTAGGACTAAACTGAATATCAAAATAAAACGGGGCCAAAACTGTTAACCCGCATGTATGAAAAAGATGTGGGACTAAACTGTGGACCCAGGAAAGAAAGCGGAGATAAACTGTTAACCCGCAAATATGATGAAAGCATGTGGGACTAAACTGCTGACCCACAAAACAAAGCGGGGGCAAAGCTGTTCACCCGAAAATATTGAATAATGTAACTTAACTGCTAACCCACAAGCAAGAGCGGAGCCAAAACTGTTAACCCGCAGATATTAAATCGTGTGGGACTAAGCTGTTAACCCACAAAATAAAGCGGGGCAAAACTGTTAACCCGCAAATACTAACACACGTGGGGCTAAACTGTTAACCCACAAAACAAAGCGGAGGCAAACTGTTAACCCGCAAACATTAAATCATGTGGTACTAACTGTTAACCCACAAAACAAAACAATCCCCGGTGTGAAGATGAAGGGAAAACGGAGTTAATAATCCCGAGAGAGAAAGGGATCTTAAACTTTAACAAAACCTCTAAAACTAAGAGTAAACCCGTAGTAGTAACCTCTCCAGGCACCTCCATTATAAAACGAACCTAAGTGACGTGAAAAAACTAAGGAGCCAACCCAAGGGAAATGGAAACAGCAGCCCCCCCCCCCCCCCCTCCCCCCACCCCATAAAAGGGAGTAAAATGCGAGGGCACTATGACAAAGGGAGGACCCATGGGACAATGCAGAGACTTGTGAAAGAGCAAGGGGCGTGCTAGCAAGGACTTGTGAAATATAAGTGCTGTAAATAAGCAAATTAACAACGAAAACAAGTTGAGGCGAAAAGGTAAAAATAAGCGAGGAAGAAGCAGTAAAAACTCCAAAACAACTGGCAAAATGATAATATGAAATGCAAATAGGGATAAACATGACAAAAGCCACGGCATGACAATAAAAACCAAAGGCCGAGCGAAGCGGCCGTGTGGAAAGCAAATGAAAACCCCAAGGGGGTAAAGAAACTGGGCTGAGGCTACAGAAAGGCAAAGAATGATACGAAAAACGAAACGGCATAGGGAGAAAAGAGAACCGAAGCACGACTGGGAGTGCTTACGCAAAAACGCAAGGTAAAAGAAGGCTAAGACGGAGAGGAAAAGACGCAGCGGAATACCTCAAGTTGCTCTACAGGTGGCGGGTGCACCGGTGGTACATGTTCTGGAGCGACAGCTGGAAGCTGTTCTCTGGTTAAGTACATCTTGGGCTGCAACGACGGTTTCTCGTTCTTGGCGAGGTCGTTGAACTTGAACTGCGATTTCTGGAGCGTGAGCCATATAAACGTACGGGACACGGACGTGCGAGAAAGGAGAGCGTTTGTAGAATAAATTGTCCTTATATACGCTTAAGTGAGACCGCTGACAATAACGACCAAGACGAACTCGATCCAGTATGGCGCCTGCTGTTCACTTGTATTGTAAAAAGTGCGGAGAAAGAGCGTAAAAATGCATGGCCTGTGTGGATATTTAACTATTATAGCGCGAAAGCACGCGTGATATCGCCTAATACTTAGCCGACGAGGCCGTAGGCCGAGTCGGCTAAAATTAGGTGATATCACGCAAGCTTGAGCGCTATAATAGTTTTATAATTCAACACATTGATAACAAAGCACAGTTTGAAGAAAAAATATCGCCGACAAGCCTTTTATTTTAAAAAAAGCTTGAATGAAATGAATGAAAGTGGCGCCTTTGTCAATATTGCGCAAGCTTGAACACTATAACTGTTTTATAATTTAACACATTGATAACAAATCACAGTTTCTAGAAAAAATTCATTGAGATATACAACCTTTCATTAAGTAAAAAGGTTTACAACAATATCTTACCTCGCACCATTTCTTAAGGTGGCTCCAAGTAGTTTTTTTTTGGGCCACACTTCCATTTTTGAATGCGCTTATACATAATCTTACTTTAGCTCAATGAATCTGAATTTCATACCAGATACTAGGCTTGGATGATAGTTTTGGATGATGCTCCTTTTATGCTAATCAGCGTTTTCATAGAAACGGTAAACAAACATGGCGAAAAACAGTTTTTCCTAAATATCTTTCGATTTTGGAGCTACCCGTGACAAGCGAATAAATGCGCTATAATCTACACATCGTTGCACACAAAATGGGAAAAATTTCAAACAAATTAAACTGTTTGATTTTGAATAAATTGCTAAAACATTTTTTAACATGTATTTTTCATGTTTGAAATATAAGCGGTCAAAACATTCCACAGGTCTCACAAATTATCATTAAATTGCCACAGAAAGTTTCCTTAGACCTAAACTATTACTCCCTGCAAATATCTCTGACTAACTCCTCGGCAATAAATAGATCGAGCTTTTCATTCAAATGCAGTTTTGCTTGACGTTTTCACTCTTTTAAAGTCTCAAGTGCATTTGCATATAATTTAAAGACGAACAAATGAAAATGTTTGACATCTTCCCAAGCAGCGAATGCCGAAACTTTTGCCAAGCTAAAATTAATCGCAAAAATTAACTTAGCGTACACAATCAGTTGAGAGTTTCTACGAAGAGCTTTCGTCAATTCAAAGAACGGGTCAGGGTAGTGACTACAAGAATTAAAACACAGTAAAATGGCATAGAATGTCTTAGTTACAAGTGTTTCGTATCTTAAAAAGTTCAATTCAGAATCAAAACAAATTGAACAAACACGGCTTCGTAAGCTTACCTAAACATAGCGGCGAAAAGTCGGTAAGAACAGCAGCGTGGACAGTATGTCTTACAAAAATTCACAGCTTCACAGCTGAAGGATACAAGAAACGGTTAAAACATCATACGTGTAGTTGATTTGGCTTTTTAGTCCCTTCCATCAGCACCAAATTTTCAAACATCGATCAATGTTGCTAACAAACTTGCTCGTTTTTTAGTTCCTACAGCCGTAATGACGAGATCAGAAACTTTTCTGAGGAAGCATCACTGAAGTCTATATCATATTCCAGAGGGTGGTAAAGGGGGGGTACCGATCACGCATCACGCCGATTTTTTAAGTGAAATCACGCATCACGGAGAAAAGTTTTTAACCAATCACGCAAATAAGGAGTAATCCGGCATTAAAATGGTAACAAATTAACATAGGCCTAACATTAAGAGAGAAGATCGAGTGTATATAATTTGGAATGCCACGCGATCGAAACAAAATAGCACTGAAAAGTCCTGTTACATATTAATTACATTAACTAGTATGAATGTCTATTGTTTCCGGATTTCAGTTTTGGACCAACCACGAAGATAAAAGGTCAAGAAAAGAACAGAAAAGACAAGACAGATGTTGAATTAGACAATTTACGTTGAGTCCTTTGAGTGATAGCTTTCTTGTTTTTCAAAAAATGTCGAAAGCATTCACGTATCACGAAAATGTAATAGCATGGATAATAAAGAGACTAGTCTCTTTATTATCCATGGTAATAGGTAAATCAAGTGTCACGCGCTTCTAAAATAGCAAATCACGCAATACGCTACGCTATCTGGTCACGTATCACGCCGTTAATTTGGGTACAATCACGCATCACGCGGCTAATTTTGGGGCAATCACGCGTCACGTAAAACCCCTTTGCCACCCTCATTCCAGAGGTGATTACCAAAGGAATTTTACGAAAATTGTGCTCCTTCATTCACTCCTTGTCGAGCGGTTATATATAAACTTTGAACCAGTTTACATTCAGCTACGCCAAGAAACACTGCGACCGCGACAACGCGAAAATTTCGCGCCTTTTTTGTCCAATCATGTGAACAATATTTTTTCTCTTTTTTTCTTCTCTTTTTTCTTTCTTTTCCCTTTTTTAACTAATAGTTCACGTTTTTTTTCGCCCCAAAACACGAAATTGCAGGCAGCAGTCATTTTCACTCTCATTTACCGCCATCGCTGGTTATACGTCATGTAGACATAACGTATATCGATAACTTTTTGACCATATTTGGGCAGTGTATCAATGTGTTGAATTATAATAAATATTACAGCGGAATATGGCAATATTCTTTCAAAATAACTAATTTTGTGTCATTGCCAGAGTCTCAGTCGCTGAATCAAGCTTGAATCGCCGAAAATCTGAGAGCCATTTCGGCCTCAACGGGTAGCACAAAGTCGAAAAAAATAAACTAGACAGCAAGCCATGACAATTGAAGCAAAACGTTTAAGAGGCCATGTTTATATTATTTTTACTTGATATCTTTCGACAGTCTAGTCAGATTCTAGCAATGATTTAACTTGATTCCGCTTAGCTAACCGAGAAACGTCCCATTTCCCGAATGTTCGAATGAAAAATTAATAAATAAACATTAACGCACAACTTTTGTTGAATATTTGCCAAAAGACACAGACAAATACCAGGCCGAAACAATGAACCAAACGCCTAAAAAAAGCTTCTGTTTCCTTCAGTGAGTGGTTTGTTTCCTTAAGGTGGCTCGACTGTTTTTTTTTTTTGGCGACATAACATCCCAACTTTGAGCGGCTGATACTCCACTGTCTGGACTCGGTCAGGCAAGCTGCTTCACAATATACTAAAGATGAAAAGTAGATTTGATTGACATCGGTGTTTCCATGACAACGATCTAATGACGTCATGGTTTTGCATATTAGTAATTTTCTCAACATTTAGACCTAAACTTGTAAAACCACTATATGCAGCTTATAGTCTAGATGTAAGTCTTCAAGACTGCAAAGTTTGAAAAAATTCTATGAGAGCGTTTTCGAATAAAATTGGGTTGAATATTTTCCATCAAACATTTCAAAATTCGCATTACTTTCTGTTATTTCGTCGATGCCTGCCTTTTCCTGACAAATTCAAGCAATATTTTTACCATATCTTATTCGTGTACCATAAAACTACATTCATTGAAGGTTTCATCCTGTTTGCTTTGAACACTAGATTTCAGTTGATGTGATCAGAAGCAAAGTCTTAAATATGCTCATTCTACTCAGGAAAACGCTGGCATCAACGAATTAACTGAAAGTAATGCAAATCTTTAAATTTTTGATGGAAAATATTCAACCCAATTTTATTCGAAAACGCTCTCATAGAATGTTTTCAAACTTTGCAGTTTTGAAGACTTAAATCTAGACTATAAGCGGCATACAGTCGTTTTAAAAGTTTAGGTCTAGATGTTGAGAAAATTGCTAATATGCAAAAACCATGAGATCATCAGATCGTTGTTATGGTAACATCAATGTCTATCAAATCTACTTTTTTGGAAAGTTCATTTCACCTCTAGTATATGTGTGAAGCAGCTTGCGTGACCGAGCACAGACAGTGAAGTATCAGCCGTTCAAAGTTGGGATGTTGTGTCGCCAAAAAACCCAGTCGAGCCACCTTAAATGAGTCGAGTTTGTCTAGTAGCTATTTTCCTTCGACCCTTCCCATGACAGCCCGCACCTCAATTGACACTGGTATCCAATCTTCTGTCGCCCCCAAAACAAATTAATGGCGACTGGGTACGAGTTTGTAGGTGACACGTATCAGCGACAGTGGGCTTTCGTCTGCAATTGTCGGCGACTGATCGCAATAGATCCTCTCATACACATCTACTAGCTAAGGATGTTTTCAATATTACTATAGCAAAAAAATTTAGACCGTCGATTTAGCCATCGCCTATGAAAACGCAGCCTTAAAAGATAATCCTTTTTCCAGTGCTTGATACACTGCTATCTTAATATCCTTGCTGTTTTATTGGTTTATTGTGCAGTTTGCTATCAATCATTCTAGTTTGAAAATTGGTGTAAAAAGAACGATACACCGAACTATCATTTTAGAGGGTAAAAGGCACCTTGCAGTCGTACACTGACCGCAAAGTGGCCCTCTGTTTTCGTCAGCGTGCAACAATGACCTCAGTAAGTTTAATGACTCAATATCCCCGTTTTATTTACTTGCCTGAACCAGAGGGAAACGCTGATTCAACAAAAATACTTGTAATATGTAAATGTGTTGCAGTGCCAATTACGTCATTGTCATTCATCACCCATTCCTTTAAAAAATTAAATCAAGGGACTTTCTTTAGAAACGATAAAATAGATTTATTTTAAGAGCAGTTTTGACGGAAATGCATCAGTGAGAAACTAACAAAAGAAAGTTGCAATAGCTTGCGTCAAGCCACTTGTGTAAACAAATGATAAAAACATTGATTAAAATTAAAAGAACTTTAACATCCGCATAAACTGTTACTTTTTAGAGTCCACGTTTACAGATGCACTAGTTGAATAATATATAAAATTATCAACACCAACATCAATGTAGGCTTACATCCAAGTTGTCAAGATAGGCGACTTTCAGTAGATACTAGATAGATAGATAGGCGACTTTCAGTAGCGGTAGGGTCGCAGCTCTTAGAAGCTTCTATTTTCATTGGCCTTGTAAAACTAGGCTGCTATTGTTTTTAGGGTTAGGGTCCATTGTTGTGTTGTTTGTCCTATTGTTAGGTCTAAGGGTGGCAAGCCAATGGTGTAAGACCTTCTAAGAGCGCGACATCACCCTTCAGTAGTCAAAAAGCCATGAGACCAATATCACGCTAGCATGACATGAAAATTATTTTCAATTTAATGGGAAAAAGAGTCCAGTATCAAATTCAGCACATCATTATTAGTAAAACTGTAAAGTTTCGTAAAGATTGCTCGTACACTGACGGAGATATGAACTTTTGAAACTTAGTACTATGGCCTAATTTTTACAAAGAAATGTATGGGAAAAACACGAAAACGAGGCTAGACGGGCAATCTGTGCCCGTCCACCATACATTTCTTTGTAAAAATGCCAAAATTTCATATCTTCGTTAGTTTGCTAGCAATCTTTACAAAACTTTGTAGTTTTACTAATATCGATATGCTGAATTTGATGCTGGGCTCTTCTTCCCAATAAACTAAAAAAAAAAAATGATATTTTTGTGCCATGCAAGCGTGCATGATTTTAGTGTATTGCTGTACTGTATCTGCGGAGATGGATATTCATTACCTTTATCGCCGCTGTTGACGGATATCAGAAGGATATACGTGCAGCTGTAGAAAAGAGGTTCGCTTATATCACTCAAACTCTTAAACACTTTCAGTCAAACTTTCACTCTCCGTTCTGATAGTTATTTAAATGTAAAGAAACTAAGTTGAAAAAAGAAAGAGGAAAAAAGATAACAAGAGAAAACCGCACGCGACAGAAACCGTAAGCTGATTTCCAACCCGATGATTCCTAGCTATTGTAGGTTGACCAACTTCCCACTGAAAAAAGCTTTTCTAATTACGTTTGCTATAACAGCACAAGTTCTTCTTCGTAGCTTTCATGTTAATGGTCAAATTTCAGATGTGATTAATATGTATATTTTCAGTTTTCTATGTGTGAGAAAATTCTCACCCTTTAGAAGTACAACACATGATACCTGGTCTGACTCTAGGATTGAAACCGTTAACTGCTTATAACAAACAGAGCCTTCACCACGGCTCATTTGGTCGTATCAGCTTTTCAGGGTTATTCCCTCAATTCGTTTAACACTAAGTGGCATGAGTTCAAGTTGAATTGTTAGCCTTCCGTTAGAATCTATTATTCCAATACCTATTTTCAACATGCTAACGTAAAGAATCAGTTATACTAAATTTACGAATCAGCTGCTGATACGGCCTCCAACCGGAAGTCCTCACAGACGTTTTTCAGGTCCCCGCTTACACTGGGTCATGAGAGAGAATATTCCATTGTTCACGGCTCATTGATTGTTATAAACTTCGTGGCAATTCAATTTGATTATACGTTTTGGTACTTTCAAATAAATGATTTTTTCTCTTTGTGAAAATGGCTAAAAAACGGCTAACAGCTTAAACAGAGCTTTGACCACCACTCATTTGGTCTTACCAGCTTTTCAGGGTTACTCCCAGAATTCATTTAACACTAATTCACCTGTTTTTCTGGGTGGCGCGAGTTCCAGTTGAATGGTGAGCCTTCCGTTAAAATCTATTCTAATACCCATTTTCAACTTGCCATTGTATCAAAACAGCTAGTTCTTTAACAAACGAAAATTGCAATAGCTTGCTTCAGGCTACTTTCGTGAAGAAATTGATTCAGCTGTATGATACGGCTACTAACCGGATGTCATCACAGATGTCTTTTCCAGTCCCCGCTTACAATGGGTCATGTCGACGAATATTCCATGGTTCAGAGCTCAGTGACTGTTGTAAACGTCATGAAAATTCAATTTGATGCGCATTTGATACTTTCAACTGAACGATTATTTCAGTAAAATGTATTAGTTCAATAAAGAACTCTCATATGAGAAGCTATAATACCTTTTCCTAGCAAAGACAAATCAGACTACAATTGTGGTCGAAACTGTGCTACTTCCGTATTGGTTCCACCTTAGAACAATGGAATCCACTCATCTTAATCACAATTGACTCGTTTGTTATGCAAACGAGATATAAAATAACGGTTTTAATAACAGTTTTAGCTATCGCTCTATTTCGAGCGCCTATTGACGTTAAATTACATCAAATCATATGAAAGGGTGTCTGCATCGCAGCATAACAGGGAAAAAAGAGCAAAACTTATTTTTAGTTGTTGTAGGGTATATAACCGTGATCCTAAAGTCAACTTCATTAGTAATATTGACCTTCAGTCTTGAAAAAGTTTAAGGAGATATTTGTACCACAATTAAGGACGTAAAGAAACAATATGGTCAACTTGTTACAACTGGTAAGATGTTATAAGTTGTCGAGTTTTTGTCTCCCATAGTTTGTTCAACAACCTGAAGGCGTTGTAGTGAATATACATATTTCTGAGAATCTGCACAACGATGCTCACTCTGTTTTTATTTCATTTTAATTTATATCAAACCCCAAATTTCATTTTGTAAAATATTGAAAAACAAGTTGTACTATGCAAAAGTACTGCCGAGGAGGTTTGATTTCAATGGTCACGCCGTAGGATTTTGTCGACAGACTCACTAGTTAGAACTACACGTCTCCAAAACTGACTCTGGGAGTGGAAAGGGTAAACAATCATCCCTTCATAGTTCGTTTGCCAATCCGGCGTTAAGCATTCGAGTTCAGTCTCTCTATTTTGCCTTGCATTTCTTTACTTCTTTGATGTTTTCCTACCTTAGTTTGTCTAGTAAATTATCTCTTATGTTTACATCCGCTTTGAAGAATATTTTGCACATTAATGAACTGCGTAAAGCCGACATAATTTTAACTGATAACAAGTGAAAACTTGCCTACAAGATTTAGAAAAGGGCCATCTCCTCCTTACACAATGGTCCTTTTGAAAACTGCTCCAGGGGAGCGTGGTGAAAATATGCTTGCTTTTCATGAAAGCAAATGTCGCCTTGTTTTATTTTTCTATTTCTGGGTTTGTTTTGGGAAGCCATAACATTTTTCTGTCACATGCCACACTCGTTACGATAACTATAATTAGCGTAAAAATACTTGGTTTACATGTAAGATGTAAACTTACCTTTGATATTTTCGCTTGGTTTTTTGTCAGGTTACAGTGGTCTTGGCCATTTCTTTTATTTCCATTGGGTACGTTGATGCAAGACCTCAGGATACTTCGCAACCAAGTAATACCACAGAACACAGTGTCAAAGCAAGTGGATATGTACCATGCATTACGAGAACCAATTGCAACAAAAGATCTGGTTCTTTCACCATATGTGGTAATGTGTATCAAAAGCCAGTTTGCAGTGGGCATGGAGGATGTAATTTCAACATAATTGTCTCTTGTCCAAACGGAAAGGAGTACCTATTAACAAGCGAAGGGGAATGTTCCATAACACGTGACTGCTGCAGAAGAGGTTAAGCACTCGACTTTGGCACTCAAATAGTTAAAATGCATGCGATGGAATGTAACAAAATATAATTGCATATTTCGATAGTGGCGCTGCACAACCAGCTTAAACTGTAAGACATTTGTTAACAGCCATTTACAAATAAACCATGTGATCTAGTCTAAACTGCTGTGTTTTCTTGTCATTCCAGGCTATTTCGGGGGTTCTTGACATTTCAGTACAAAATATCCGGTTACAAATTTAGCCGATTCAAATGAAACATTTGAAATGAATATAAACCCTCATCAACTTGGCTAGCCGGAGCTCATAAATTCATGAATGACACGAGTTATTTGATTTTCTAAGTGGAATGTTTGGTTTTTCCGTGTGAATGGTAAAAACCAGGGTGCTCATCCGGTCATCTAACTATCAGTGGCGAGTCAACCTAAACTAGCTCAAACTCTTACCCCGAAGGTCCTAACCCCCCCTCCCCCCTCCCCCCCTCCCCCTCACCTTATCTTGCCTTTGTTTTTCACGTTCTGAACGAAATCAAGGTGACAAACAATGGACTGAACGAACCTCGATTTCAAATAGACAAAAATAGACAAAAAATACATATGGAACGAACGAACTTAAAACTGACTATTACCAAGCTCACAGCCGTTATAACAAGTCCAATTTGCATTTCGACATTGAAATACTTGTAATGACATGGGCTCCTGGTAATGACCAATATCAAGAACAACAGAGCGCGGATTCCCATGCTTTCCTTTAAATGTTTTGCGAAACGCTGTTGTCCAATGATCGCCAACTATTGTCCTGATCACTAAATTACTGCACAAAAGCTCTGTGATCATCAAGAGACACAGACTCTTACCCAATCGCTATTAATTTGTTTTGGGGGCGATAGAGAAGATTGGATACTAGGGTGAATTGAGGTGCGCGGGGTGTCATGGGACGGGTAAAAGGAAACATAGCGACCAAGACGAACTCGATCCAGTATGGCGGCTGCTGTTCACTTGTATTGTAAAAAGTGCCGAGAGCGTAAAAAATGCATGGCCTGTGTGGATATTAAATATTAAATATTAGCAGAATATGGCGATATTCCTTCAATTCAATGTAATTGCCAGATCCTCAGTCGCTGAATCAAGCTAGAAACGCCGAAAATCTGAGAGCCATTTCAGCCTCAACGGGTAGCACAAAGTCGAAAAAAAAAAGCTATACAAGAAGCAATGACAATTGAAGCAGAACGTTTAAGAGGCCATGTTCATATTGCTTATATCTGATATCTTTCGATAATCTGGTCAGCTTCTAGCAATGATTTAACTTGATTTCCGCTTAGCTAACCGAGAAACGTCCCATTTCTCGAATGCTCGAATGCTCGAATGAAAGATAAATAAATAAATAAATATTAACACTCAACCTCACACTCAATCAGCTGAAATCTTGTGAAGCAAATAGGATGAAACCTTTTAGGAAATAAATGTACTTTATGGTACATGAATAATATATGGTAAAATAATTGTTTCAATTTGTCAGGAAAACGGTGGCATCGACGATTTAACAGAAAGTAATGAAAATCTTTAAATTTTTGATGAAAAATATTCAACCCAATTTTATTCGAAAACGCTCTCATATAATTTTTTCAAACTTTGCAGTCTTCTTGACTTACATCTAGACTATAAGCGGCATACAATCGTTTTAAAAGTTTAGGTCTAGATGTTGAGGAAATCACTAATATGCAAAAACCATGAGGTCATCAGATCGTTGTTATGGTAACACCGATGTCAATCAAATCTACTTTTTTTAGAGAGTTCATTTCACCTCTAGTCTATGTGTGAAGCAGCTTGTGTGACCGAGCTCAGACAGTGAAGTATCAGCCGGTGTTTTCTATATTACTATAACAAAAATAAATTTTTGACCAGCGATTTAGCCATCGCCTATGAAAACCCAGTCTTAAAAGACAATGGTTTTCAAGTGCTTGACACAATGCTAACTTTTCTGTCCTTGCTGTTTTACTGGTTTATTGTGCACTTTGCAATCAATCATTCTAGTTTGAAAATTGGTGTAACAAGAACGAAACACTAACTTTATTTATAGAGGGTCAAGGCCCCTTATAGTCATACACTGACAAAGTGGTCCTCTGTATTCATCAGCGTGCAACAATGACCACAGTGAGTTTAATGACTCAATATTCCCGTTTTATTTACTTGCCTGAACCAGAGGGAAACGCTGATTCAACAAAAATACTTTTTTATATGTAAATGTGTTGCAGTGCCAATTACATAATTCATCACCCATTCCTTTCAAAAATTAATTCAAGGGACTTTCTTTAGAAACGCTAATATAATAGATAGGCTGAGCCTATAACAGCGTCGCTCTCTGAACAGAAAGCCGATAATAATTAAACTTAACTGAGGTGAAAGGTCGGAAACACAAGAATTAAGATTAAAGACCGGTCTTTTTTTCAATTTTAGCAATTCTCAAACAGACTTACGCGACCGTCTGCACAATACATTTAGACCGTACAAAAGTTCACAAAAACAACTTTTTCTCCGTCTAGTTACCAGTAAGACTAATTCCCAAACAAAATACATCTGTTGCTTATCAAAAATTGTCCGAGAAACTGATTTGATAATCAAAATTGCAAAAAATACACAAACATATTTGCATAAGGCCACGCGAGTGAAGTTTAGAACTATAAAATCCAAGTCTTGTTTTGTTTACATAAAATCGCTTTTTAACCTATGTAATGAATGAACAAACACATAAAAACGGACAACACAATCCTTTTCCGACAAATTTTATTCAAATCTCCATAAGTTTATGTTTAAAAGCAAAACGCGAACCATTTATAGCTCATCAAGGCCGAGCTGTCTTCGATGAAAGAAATCAAATCACTGAATTTAAGCACGTTTATAAACAATTTCCAAAACTAGCGAGAAGACAAAGAAAAAGTCAATCGCAGATTGATATCAACATAAATTCCCATCGCAAAATGTAATCTGTTTTACCAAGTCCCTCGCTTGCTTGGAAATTCTTGCTTGGTTGTGAAATCCGTAATGAAACAAACATCTCGGATGTTGTGTGGCGTCATACGCACATGTTTTGCGACGCAATAAGCGCTCGCGAACTAACCCTGTCCACATTGGGCACGGCGGGGCACACGCGCGCCCGCGAAACATTCCGCTAGCCATGACCATGAAAAATGACGGGCATAGGTTCTATGAGTATGGGGCTCCGCGCGGGCCTTTGGCCCGCAGAGCTCCGCTAAAAATAAATATATTTTAAGAGCACCTTTCACGGCAGTGCATCAGTGAGTAATTGAAAAGAAAGTTGCAATAGTTTTGCGTCAAGTCACTTGTGTGAAGAATTGATAAAAAAAACAATGATTAAAATTAAAAGGACCTTAACATCCGCATAAAACTGCCACTAATTAGAGTTCACGTTTACAGATGCACTAGTTGAAAAATAGTTAAAATTGTCAACAGCAACATCAATGTAGGCTTACATCCAAGTTATGAAATCAATTAGATAGGCAACTTTCAGTAGTCAAAAAGCCATCACAGTATGATTACTTTAGAATGTCACATTGGCCGTTTTCACACTAGAGACGCACAATTCGTCTGGATGGCAAAGTCGTCTCAGACGGACAAGTCGTCTTAGTGTAGAAACGGGACGAACAAAATTTTGGACGTAAAAGTCGTCTGATTTTGTCCGTCGATTTGGCCGTCTATTAAGATTTTTCGAAGACGATTTGTTCGTCTAGACGGATAAGTCGTCCAAAGTCCGACTTCAGTAAATTCACACCAGACGAACAAATGGTTGTGTCTCGGTCCCAGTACTCGCTAAGGGAAATGGAACTAGTAAAGGGAGGGATGGTTTATGGGAAAATCAAAATGGCGGATAGAAAGCAAGGTAGCCAAGCCTGTTAGTGCCAGGCCCCTTGCTTTCAAAATCGTCTGTTTTTTCGTTCAGATATGAATTTACGATGACCAACATAAGGTGAGGTGTCCGTCTAGAATTCATATTACACGAACACATTGTCGGACGACTTGTCCGTCCAGACGATTTGTCCGTCTTCTATCTAGTGTGAAATGGGCCATTGCTGTACTGTATCTGCGGAGATGAAATTCAATACCATTTATCGCGGCTGTTGAAATATCAGAAGGATATGCATGCAGCTGTAGAAAAGAGGTTCGCTTATGTCACTCAAACTCTTAAACACTTTAAGTCAAACTTTCACTCTCCGTTCTGGCAGTTATTTAAATGTAAATAGTTATTTAAATGAAAAGTTGGAAAAAGAAAGAGGAAAAAATATAACAAAAGAAAACCGTACGCGACAAAAAACGTCAAAAAAGTTTTTTTTTCTTTCGTAAGCTGTCTTCTAACCCAATGATTCCTAGCTAGATTTACCAAGTTCCCAAAGTTCTAATTACGTTTGCCGTAACAACACAAGTTCTTCTCCGTAGTCTTCATGTTAATGGCCAAATTTCCGAGATGTGATTATGTATATTTTTTCTATTTGTGTAAAAATGGTCACCCTTTAGAAGTACAACACATGACACCTGGTCTGATTCTAAGAGTGAAACCGTTAACTGCTTGAACACTGAGCCTTCACCACAGCTCATTTGATCGTGTCATCTTTTCAGGGTTATTCCCTCAATTCGTTTAATACTAAAACACCTGTTTTGCTGTTTAAACTAAGTAGCATGAGTTCAAGTTGAATCGTTAGCCTTCCGTTAGAATCTATTATTCCAATATCTATTTTCAACATGCTAACGTAAAGAGTCAGTTCTACTCAATTTACGAATCAGCTGCTGATACGGCCTTCAACCGGATGTCCTCACAGACGTTTTTTTCAGGTCCCCGCTTGCAATGGATCATGAGAGAGAATATTCCACTGTTCACGGCTAATTGATTGTTGTACGTTATGCCAATTCAATTTAATACATTTTGGTTCTTTCAAATAAACGATTTCTTCTGTGTATGAAAATGGCTAAAAAACGGCTAACAGCTTAAACAGAGCTTTGACCTATGTTCATTTTGATTTTATAATATTTTCGTGGTTGCTCGCTCACTTCTTCGAATTCACCTGTTTTGCTGTTTAAGCTGAGTGGCGCGAGTTCCAGTTGAATGGTTAGCCTTCCGTTAGAAACTATTCTAATACCTTTTGTCAACTTGCTAACGTAACAAAAACAGTTAGTTCTTCAACAAAAGAAAATTGCAATAGCTTGCTTCAGGCTACTTTTGTGAATAAATCGATTAACAAGGATCTCATTATCCGCATTCAGCTGTATGATACGGCTAAAATACCGGAGGTCATATCACAGTGGTTGAGATGTGTTTTCCGGTACCCGGTGATTGTTGTAAACTTCATAAAAATTAAATTTGATGCGCCTTTAATACTTTCAACTAAACGATTATTTCAGCACATGAGAAGCTATAATTTCTTTTCCTAGTGGCAAAGAAAAATCGCACTACTATTGTGGTCGAAACTATCGTACTTCCGTATTGGTTCCACCTCAGAACAATGGAATACACTCATCTTAACCACAATTGACTCTCGTTATGTAAACGATATAAAATGACGGTTTTAATAACGGTTTCAGCTATTTCGCTCTATTTCAATCTCCCATTGACGTCAATTACATCAAATCATATGAAAAGGGTCTGCATCGCAACAGAACAGGAAAAAAGGGCAAAACTTATTTTTAGTTGTTGAAGGGTATATAAGCATGACCCTAAAGTCAACTTCTTCAGTAATATTGATCTTCAGTCTTGAAAAAGTTTAAGGAGATATTTGTACCACAATTAAGGACGTAAAGAAACAATATGGTCAACTTGCTACAACTGGTAAGATCTTATAAGTTGTCGATATTTTTTGTCTCCATAGTTTGTTCAACAACCTGAAGGCGTAGTAGTGAATATACATATTTCTAACAATCTGTACTGACAACGATGCTCACTCAGGTTTTATTTCAGTTTAAATCTTTAAATCTCAGGAGTGTAAAAAAATATAAATTGATATCAAATACTAAATTGCAAATTTATTTTGTAAAATATTGAAAAACAAGTTGTACCATGCAAAAATACTACCGAAGAGGTTTCATTTGAATGGTCACACCATAGGATTTTGTCGACAGACTCAAAAGTTAGAACAACACTGCATGTCTCCATTGATTGACTCTGGGAGTGAAAGGGTTAATTAATCATCCCATCGTTGTTCGTTTTTCAATCGTTAGCCATTGCAGTTCATTCTCTAGTATTTTGCCTTTATGGTCTGTTTTCCTTTTGTGATGTTTTCCTTCCTTATGCTCCATTCACACCAACGGTTAAACATGTTTAAATGTTGTTTAGTTTAACTACGTTTTAGCCTCTGTCTTGAACGTTTTAATATGCCTATGACTCAAACTACCTGGAATGGTAATAAAGGTAATAAAGTTTCTTTTAGTAATGTCTATGACTCAAACTACCTGGAATGGTAATTAAGGCAATAAAGTTTCTTTTAGTAAAGATTTCACTCCAAATATCACGGGAGGTTAGGAGGTATTTTTCTAAACCTGTTTTAAACTAAACAACATTTAAACATGTTTAAGCGTTGGTGTGAATGGGGTATTAGTTAGTGTAGTAAATTATCTCTTATGTTCACATTTCTTCTGCTTTGCAGAACATTTTACATATTAATGAACAGCGTATAGCCGGCGTAATTTTAATAACAACTTGCCTAACAAACTTTTTATAACAAATTTTAATAACAAACTTGCCTACAAGATTTAGAAAAGGGACATCTCCTTGCGCAACGGTCCTTTTTGAAAACTGCTCGTTGTTGACTCCAGGGGAGTATAGTAAAAATACGCTAGTAATTTTCATGAAAGCAAATGTCGCCTTGTTTTATTTTTCTGTTTCTGGGTTTGTTTTGCGAAGCCACAGCGTTTTTCTGTCACATGCCGCACTCGTTATCAGGGCCCGCGGAGCAGTTTTTCAAAAGTAGGGGGGGCGCTCCACCTCTTCATTGAAGGGAGGGGGCAGACTCTAAAAAAACTCTGTACTATTTATTTATTTATTTATTTATTTATTTATTTATTTTCACAGAAAGTGGGGTGGCCCTGCCCCCGGCCCCTCCCCCTGCGTGGGCCCTGGTTATGACAATTATAGGTAGTGTTAAAAAAAAGGTTACAAACATGTCAGGGCTCTTTGGATAAACTTGTGTTCCCCAAAACAAACCACGGCAACTTACCTTTTATATTTTCCCATTTTTTGTCAGGTTGCAGTGGTCTTGGCCATTTCCTTTAATTCTATTGGGAGCGTTGATGGAAGACCTCAGGATACTTCGCAACCAAGGAATACCACAGAACACAGTGTCAAAGCAAATGGATACGTACCGTGCGTTACGAGAACCAAGTGCAGTAAAAGATCTGATGGCCCTATTACCATATGTGACAATATGTATCAAAAGCCAGTTTGCAGGAGGCGCAGAGGATGCAATTACGACATAACTGTCTCTTGTCCAAATGGAAAGGAGTACCTATTAACAAGCGAATGGATATGTTCCATAACACGTGACTGCTGCAGAAGTGGTTAAGCACTCGACTTTGGCACTCAAATAGTTAAAATTTATGGGATGGAATATAACAAAATAGAATTGCATAATTCGGTATTTTCGCTGGACAATCAGCTTAAACTGTAAGACAGTTGTAAACAGCCATTTACAAATAAACCATGTGATCTAGCCTAAACTGCTCTGTTTTCTTTTTATTCCTGGCTATTTCGGGGTTCTTGAAATTTCAGTACAAAATATCCGGTTCCAAATTTATCCCATTCAGCGAAAAACAAAACAGAAAAGAATAGAAACCCTTATCAACCTAGTAACCCGCGCCCATAATTTCTGAAGCTTTCCAAACGGAATGACAACGAGCCATTTTATTTTCCAACTAAAAGTTCTGGTTTCTCCGTGTGGTCATGGTAAGCACCTGGGTGTTCTCATTATCAGTGGCGAATCTCCCCTTATCTGGCCAAAAACATAAGGCCGAAAGAGTCGGCAATTTCTTTCATTTTCTAACAGTTTATCAGTACTCCAATATGCAATTACATATGCAATGTCCTTCCCAGGATCCTTCCCCGTCCCCTTAAGAGACTGAGTAGACTGGTAACCTCTTTGGTCACGGAGATTTTCTTCATCTCCAAACAAAAAATAATTCCTGCAAAGTGTTATTCATCAAATTTGAATGAAGGCGATAGTTTGCAACGAAACTGTGGTGCTACGTCGGAGGGGGAATAAAAAAACGAACATTGGTTTTATCAACTGGATTGATAAGGACCCTACCATCGATAACCCTTCGTCAGAATGAATCGGGAATTGTGGAATGTGTGAATGATTGAGGAGATTTTTGAAATGGTTAAGATGCATCTTTGTCATTTCTTTCAGCGTCTCGTAGATGTTTACGGAAAACTTCGCCTAGTCTTCTACCTGTTTCTTCAATGGATACTTATTTGCTCAAAGTACTCCATCGACTTGGTCGACATAAGCTTAAAAGACGTTTTTATGTATAGCATTCTAGGACTTCAGTATTTTCCATGGAATTTAATTTGAAAGTTACCTACATTAATTGCCTCAAAAGTAATCAAAACGAAAAAAGGATTATTTAATTGATAAGTTTTATAACAAAGTTTTATAACAAAACAAAATCATGACAACTTAAACAGGAAATTTCAAATTTTGATTGAACATCACTATCAAAACAAGGTTGCTATGCAAAAACTGACGTTTTGTGAACAACAATTTCATACACCAAAATGTTTCCACTGTAGATAAATATCAGACAAAGTCGCAAATATATCACGTGAACTGGCCTTTGGAGCTGCAAACGTTATCAACAACAACAACAACAACAACACACACACACACACACTTTATTACCATACTCCGTCTAGAAGGGCATAAACAATTCGAATTCTATCAAACTGAAAACTCTGGTTTCAATATAATTTTGTGGTTGCAATAGTTTAGCATTCTAAGCAAAAAGAACTGAAGTTGACGCGGTTACCGAGGCGGAGTTTCTGTTGGGATTTTCAGAATGCAAAACCAGATAATGGCTGTACAGTTCTGTCTTGTCCTGTTTTTGCACGACATGCTACAATTACAGTTCCATTGTCCACGAGCATGTCATTTTACATCGGATAAATGTGCGGAGAACACACGTGTTCACTTTTCTGATTGTATTTTCTCGTGTGAGATCAGACGTCAGCTCATATAAACACGCCTCTGGCTACCTCTATCAATTTCTGGGTCTTTCTGCATGTACCGGTATCCATGATCTTCTGTTGTCTTCTATTGTTTGTGAGGTATTGTATTTTTGGTCTTGTTTTGCATTTGTATTGTTGTCGTTCTTTGTTCCTTTTGTTTTACGTAATATGTGCTCCGGTACATGCAGAATCTACCCAATTTCTATGGTTTCGGTTGTTTACAAAAAATAGAATAACTTTGTTCGGTGGATAAATGCCCATCTAGTGGATAAATATGGACCCATTTGTGTCATAGCATATCTGCTGGGTAGATGACGGCCGACATGAATTGCCACAAAGTGTCTAAAATCTTCTGAAAGATACCACACCTGTCACAATGGTTTCTGGAATGGGTCATCATCAAAACACAATCGAGTTGCATCATCAAATACTATGGACGGAACAGATTGGACATCTGCATTTCTCAGGCTGTGTCCAATTACCAATTAAATATGAAGTAAAGAAGTCAAAATTTGAATATTGTGGTAAATAGTCATTAAATGTGGAATAATTCATCGATAACGTTTTTCCAGAACGGTTGGTGGTGGCGACGATGATGATGATGATGATGATGATGATGATAACAATAGTATAATATTATATTGTATGTAATGTTTACTACATGAGCGGGAGTGTTGTATCGGCCTATACAATCGCGAGGCGCAGCCGATTGATGTATAGTGCAGATACAACAAGGACGCGAATGTAGTAAAGAACTTGTGAAATTCACACTCCAGATACAACCCTAGTGGTTGTATCTAATTTACATATCAGATACAACTCACTTGTGAGTTGTATCTGGATTACAGGGTAACCATGTGATTGGAATGGCTCATTTCTATTTGTTAGTACCCTTATGAATTATTAATGAATTTTACAAATATTTATACGGGATGAACGTTTTAAGTGTAAAAACTGTTATCTATAAAGTCTTTTTAGTTAGAACTAAAGAACTGGCTAAAAATAACGATAAACTTAGAAGACGGGACCCAGAAAGTTTGTCCGTGAAACATTAAATTTCCAACGCTTGTTTCAAACCTATTGATGGAGTGTTCCTTATGCCATCGTTGTAAACTGCTGCTCCAGGAAAAAAAAAACCAGATCTCTTGATTATTTCTAGGTCGGACCTACTGGCTCAGACTAGGAGGATCAGGAGGAGGAAGTGGAAAGTGTCAGCGGTGAATTTAAAAGCTTGTAACTTTAAAATCATTTACCCGATACCCATTAAGCCTTTGAAAAAAGTTAAATGGTAGACTCTGTTTGCTACATGTGATATTTTCATTGGAGACAACTTTTGACATGTCTCTATCGTACCAGCTTAAAAATCTTATTATTTGCTGCAGTAAATCGTCCACCTACTTTAATTGATTTTGATCATTGGTGCTCTTTGACATTATGGAAATCCAAGATGGCGGAACTAACATTGTTGTCTGCTGTTTGTAGACTGCTAGCTGTCCCTTTTCAGTCAATCGAGCGGGCAAGCTAATCACGAAAACAAGCTCGGTGAGACTGGAGCGAGCGAACGAGCCGAGGGGGGCTGTGGGAGAGGCGGGCCCAGAGACAGACTGTTAGCAGTCTAGGCTTTTTGGAGATTTTGACGTCATCATACCAAGTGACCTAGTATATTATCCTCCAAGTTGTCAAAGCTGCAACTCTCAGGAATTAGGTAGTAATAGATTCTCACTGAGGAGTCTCACAAACAATGCCAAGGGTAGAATGAGATATGGGAAGAATAAGCCCGAGGCGGGAGGGAGTGAGTAACTCCCAGTGAGCGGAGGCCTTCATCGCTGCGAGGAGGAGGGAGTGTTGAAGCCACAAATGTAATACAGCCCTTATTCAGATTGACCACAAATGTAATAAAGCCCTCAAATGTAATACGAATTGACCACAAATGTAATAATGTGGATTTTACCGCGAGTTCTTCAGTTTGCACAACAGGGTTACCAGCCCTAAGTTATGAGGACCAGGATTTCGCCAGTCATGCATATCTTTCTCGGATAACCAAACTTGGACAAACTGAAGTTGTCTATGTAGTGTGTTGGACGTCATCTGTCATTCACATGACCAAACCTGAAGTTGCTATTGTCTCAACTAAACATTTTCTAGTACGGAACCAAGGCCCAGTTACAAAATGTAAACGAAGTAAATGTTCGGAGTGAATAGCTGTCAAGTTAAAAGAAACGTTTATTCACATTTCACAACCTGAACGAACGTAAGCAATTATCATCTTAACCTCTTGTCGACCTTGTCACTTCATTTCAGTTCATTTAGGTCTAAGCGGTATACCACTTCATCGGCCACATGATCAACCCCGAAAATAGGTATTTACATCACCTTGCCACTAAACTTTGACAGCTGTATGGAGTATATACCGAAGAACATCACGTTTCTTTCACCTCATATGACTATATCGGTCGCGTGTTCAATACCGAAGTATATTAACAACTACAATACTTAAGAGTGCCTCGCAACCAGACTTTATAAAATTTTGTCAAATAAACTGCATACTACTTTCACCTGGTTACTCTACCATTTCAGAGGCAAATAAAATCTCCGTAACATCACCCAGTAGCAGTATCTCTATATGAAACACAGGCTTCCCAAGCTACATACGTGGTGTATGCGACAGCTTGTGTATACAGAGAAATGTATGGGAAAATCACGGATTCTCTAAAATTGGGTAAATAACTATCTATTTTGAAATAAAGTTTACCTACCTCAAATGTGTTGTTAACTTGCGTCTTGTACCGAATTTGAAGCCATTCCGACGCCATTTAGCGAAGTTATTCGAAGTCGTTGTCTCCCCTTCTAAACAGAAGGAAAGGCAGACCACTGCCGTCGATCGCTGGCCAGAGGTCACTCCACAAATCGCTCTCTCCTCAAAAGGAAAAGTCCCGAATCGCAATAAAACCAACAGTTCCATAGAGCCCAATAAATTTCACTCCACATACGTGCGCTTTGGCGGTCGAAAGACTCGTAAAGAACGAGATATTTTGCTTTAAATTCGCCTATTCGGCTTTCCAGATATGCTTGTGACCGACCTGGCGACAACGGTCGTTGCGCAACGACACGTATCTGGTTTCATCCTCAACTCTGATTGGTCCATTTGGACCAAGTCACGCGCCGACAACACGACCCTCCACCGGAGGGAAAGGTACATTTTGTCACGAATCAAGTGTCACACCAGGACTCCGAATGTTCAACTATTCTTCTGATGGCCGTTGTCGATTCGTACTTAAACTGGTAATGACAAATCAGCCAAAGCTTCCATTTCGCATAAAGTGCATCATCTTTTTCAGACACAGGCGACCCTCTTTTTCTGTTTACGTTTTTACGTTTAGCGCGTGACTTGGTTCAAATGGACCAATGAGAGTTGAGGATGAAACCAGATACGTGTCGTTGCGCAACGACCGTTGTCGCCAGGTCGGTCACAAGCATATCTGGAAAGCCGAATAGGCGAATTTAAAGCAAAATATCTCGTTCTTTACGAGTCTTTCGACCGCCAAAGCGCACGTATGTGGAGTGAAATTTATTGGGCTCTATGGAACTGTTGGTTTTATTGCGATTCGGGACTTTTCCTTTTGAGGAGAGAGCGATTTGTGGAGTGACCTCTGGCCAGCGATCGACGGCAGTGGTCTGCCTTTCCTTCTTTTTAGAAGGGGAGACAACGACTTCGAATAACTTCGCTAAATGGCGTCGGAATGGCTTCAAATTCGGTACAAGACGCAAGTAAACAACACATTTGAATAGTTATAAAATAGATAGTTATTTACCCAATTTTAGAGAATCCGTGATTTTCCCATACATTTCTCTGTATACACAAGCTGTCGCATACACCACGTATGTAGCTTGGGAAGCCTGTGTATGAAACAGTATAAACTACACGACGTATAGACAGAATACCGGTGTACAACACGTTTCATGACAATCAACTCACAGAGAGAAAACTTAGTGCGACCGAAGGGCATGCCACTTAAAAGTAATTCATATAAAGTTCAAAGTTTACTGAATTGTTCAAATCGCCCTCCTTTCGGTAAAAGCACGCGCACAAATGATACGAGTCCCACATACAGTAATGCATGCAATCAGAAGCTTTAACTAACAATTTCAACAGCAAACATAGCTAAACATGGTATTCCTACAACACATCATTTCAACGTCTTCGTCAACGATAAAAGTGTGCACCGCCGAATTTAATATAAACTTTTGGTTCAAACAACGTACAGTACTAGTCTGAGGCAGTGAGCGTTAAGACGGGTGTATGAGCTTGTCAAGTGCGCCAGGCAAAACCGATTATCTCAAACCAGCCAAGCGGTGCTGGATTAAGCTTACGCCACATGCCACTTTGGGGAATTAATAATTTCCTTAAGGCGAATCTGAGAAGGGCTTTATTACATTTGTGGTCAATCCTTATTACATTTAAGGGCTTTATTGCATTTGTGCTCAATTATTACATTTGTGGCTTCAACAAACGTCAATATACACGGCATAAAATAAAGAGACAGTATAAAACACACGGTCAGAGGAGTTATATTTGATCGTACAAGTCGCTATTTTTTTCGAATCGTCACCGTCTTGAAAACTGATTGCGTTACACAAAATATGTACCGCAGACTAAATTACTAAGGGCGCAATTATCTTTATCGGCACGAAGTGCCCAGAGAAAAGAAAGAACTTTCCGTATTCTTTACTGTACACCGACTTCGCAGCTTCCGAGCCTGTAGTAATTTGGCCCGCGGTACATATTTTGTGTAACGCAATCAGTTTAACTTTCAAGACGGCGACGATTCGAAGAAAATAGCGTCTTGTATGATCAAATAGAGCTCATCTGGACCCCGTGTATAAAACCAAAAGAAAGAAAAGTCTCAAAGCCGCTCTTTTTACCAAAGAAACAGAATAACGCCTAAAATAAGTCAAGATTCCCCAAGCTTAGAAATGGCAGTTTTGATTTGTTGACGGCTGCCTGTCAAGAAATAAATTTTAATGAACTGTTATCCACTCCTGCACTTTATCTTCAAACTAAATGACCGCTTCTGCTTTGCTCTACAAAATCGCTTTAAATATCCAACTAAGTTGTATATTTGGTGGCATTTGAAGCTCAGAAGGAGGTCGGACACCTTATTTAGAGTTATATGACGTAATGTCGTCGACACTTGGAATTTTATCTTCAATAAATTTTTAACTGTAAAAAAAAGGCTAATGTTATGTTCACACCAAGGCTCGAACCTGTGACCTCAGGCAGTATCTAGATTGTTAGAGAGCCTACACGACCACAACACTATCGAGCTGCGTGTGTCGGTTTAAATTGAACTATATATACCTGCTAACCCTAAACCTAATTAAAAGCTAACCAGTCAGGCTTAGAGTTATGGGCGGTTAATCTGGTTTTTACATTATATATTCTCATTAAGGTGTCCAACCTCCTTCTGATGAGCTATAGAGCGTATGCACTCACGTGGCAAGCAGCTATGCAAATTTATTGGAACAAAAGAAAGTGTTAACATAAGAAAAGCGTTCAATTCCCACAGGATTGTTTTGGTACACCAACATGGCCGCCGTTCTATTGTTTTGGTACACCAATATGGCCGCCGTGACGTCATGTGCATACGCTCTATAGCATTAAGACTCTACCAAATAAATTAGTGATATCGATTAACAAAGTGTCTCATACTGTTTTCCCGGATGAACTTTTGCATTTTGACACGGAAATAGTTAAACTGATGACCAATATCAAGAGAAACAGAAAGCGGATTACCGTGCTTTGCTTTTAAAATGTTTAATTAAAAGTCTTGGGAAAAACGATCGCTAAATCGCTGCACAAAAGCTCTAGGCTATCGTCTGCAATCATCGCATACCTGCCAATTTTTTCCGAGTGATAGGCGTGAGAACTTTTTCGTGGGAGCGCCAGGATTTCCGAAGGCGACCCGACCAAATCCGAAGAAAACTCGAACTATTCCGAAGATGTTCCGAAGAATTCGGAAGTTTCCATGGACCTCAGAACTCCGTTTTATAACATCCAGCTGTAATTGTAATGTTCAGAACGATAAAAACCTACAAAAAGTGCCATATTAATATGAACGTAACTATATTTTTAATTGGGTCATGCGATCAGTTAACGCGATAGCTCAAATCTGTAAGTGAGGCGTGAGAAATTGCTCCATGGGCGTGAGTAGGCGTGAGATCGTAGTTTTGGACTCGCAGGCGTGAGACTTGGCGGGTATATCATCGGGTATTGATCGCAATAGATTCTCTCATATACACATAACCTAAAAGTGGTTTTCTACTGCCACAAAAGTTATAGTTGACTAGCGATTTAACCATCCACTGCTTTCAAATGGAAACCCAACCTTAAAAACAATCGTTTTCCAGTGCTTGATGTAATGCTATCTATTTTTGTCTTTGTTGTTTTTAGATATTGATTTATTGTGAAGTTTGCGATCAATCATTCTGGTTTGAAAATTGGTTTTGACTCTTATTATAGTCCACGCTAGTCATAATTAACAACGTTCATATCTATTTATAGTACATATACCTTTTAATCACGTTCTACGGTTACTACCATTTCGACTCGTTTTTATTAATTCGCAATAATCACTAATGTAATAAATGATAGCTTACGAGTATAATTTCTATTAATTAATCAATTTTGTATTTTTCATTCATTTTACCTAAGTATCTTCTTTTTTCTCTCGAAGATACCATCTCCTAATAGAGCTACTCTGTACATTCGAGTTTATATAACGCCATATTTGTTTGCATGTATGATAAACAAATCTGTACTTTGAACGATTTTGTCACTGAAGACATGTAAAATATTGCGCTATATTCAAATTGTTTCAGACTTGAAACAGGAAAAAAAACATCTAGAAGCATCTCAACCGGGTTACTTTCAGCTTCTGGATCAGAAGGTAAAAAACTGGAACGCAAATACAGCAGTTTTCATACGGACATCGATTTTTAGAAGTCTAAGCTAAACTGATACCACCAGTTTTGAAAGCCATGCTTCTCAAATTCATCTATTTTCAATTTTTAGCTAAAGTGTGGGTGGAAGGTTCGAATCCAAGTTTTGCTTTTAATTTTAGTGAGACAGACCTGATTCACTTCAGGTTCAAGAGTCTGTCATATTGTTATTGCAGCATCCGGCATGCGTCGCTGGCCACAAGAATGTGCAAATACAGTAAAAAATATCAAAACATGTCACCAAAACTTCATAACGTTAAGAAACAAATCTGCTTATACCCCACCCCGCAGTGGGACGCCTCTTTAAATTTGCGGTTTCCGTTATTAGGCAGAATGAATACTTTATATTATGTATGATATAAAATATTCGTTTGCGAATAGAATTTTTATGCCTTTTTCCCGCCTTCTGTAGTTATAAACATCGGTCATATGATCAAAAAGGTCATGCGTATAACATAGTCATTTGTTTCGGTTTAGTATCAAAACATTACTATAGTTCCTTGTTTGAGCGAATTCGTTTTGCGTCCAAAAATAACATTTTGTCGATCCCAACAAAATGGCTTTATATGTAGTATAAATGTTACCGATACATAACATTTAATAATCCTCTTCCCTTTTATTCCTGTGTAAGCTACCCCAAGTGCTGGCTTGCCTGAACTCTGTTTTCTGGGTAAAGAATGAAAAGAAAAAACACAACCATGTTTGCATCAATATCGAGTGACGGAAGCTACATAGGCATCAATATACACTATTGTGATGCAAATGAACAAGCGTTTGCTTCTTGTTTCGTTTCATGTGTTTAATACAGTGTCCATTATGTGCTAAAAGCGTACTGATAAGATAATATAGATTAAAATGATTTCAAAGAGCAAAAATAAAACTTCACTTTTTTGCTGCTATGAGCATATTATGGCTGACGCAGCGCAAGGCTATAAAAGGCCAGTCCGCAGTACTCCGATTACAGACTGGCAAGTTTTGCAAGTGCAATACAGAGACGATGTACAAGTTTGTGTTGGTGGTGAGTTTAATTTCTTCTTCTCTGTTCTTTGATTTTTTTTTTGGTTCAATTTTGGGTCATTTCTGGATGAAATTTAGAACTGCGGTCATTCAAAGGAAAGCTGCGTATTATTGATTTCGTTTGGTGCTAATCGATCGTGATCCTGTCCGAAATAGAATTTCAAAAAATCCCTCACAGGACTCACAGTTTGTGCTTGGACAAACATATTCTCCACTTTGTCTTCAAAGTTACTGAGACGTGTGCTGTTTTCAGTGTACGTGTTCTAGATTTCTTTATTACTTGGTTAAATAATTGCTTGAGTGTCGACTGTTTTGTTCTCACCAACCACAGAACCAAATCTTGAAGCGATTAATAACCATTATGATTATTTGAAAAGTATCGTTCATTGTTGTTTTATAAGATAACTTATTAAGCTAGTATTGATATCAGCGATTTAACGCTTCAATTCCTACGACAAAACATGCCGCCAAATACTGAGTGTTTGTATGGGAATCCAGTGTCAAATAATATCGATAAAATTTAAATTTTCTTATCAAATGAATGTGAATTGAAAACTTACGATACCAGGAAGAAGATGAGTATCGTAAGTTTTCAATTCACAGATATTAGAACATATAAATTTTACCGAAATTATTTGACACTGGATTCCAATACAAACACCGTATTTGGCATTTTGCCCTAATTACCCATGATTCCCATTAAGCGCGAAGTACTGTACCCATAATACTGATTGAGCTTCAGTGCTATAAAGGGACCCTGTCCAGCCGAAATAACGAAACTTTGCTTCATTAAATTCCAAGTTATATCGCCAAATATTAACAAATATACAACTAAACTGGATAAAACGATCCTATAGAGCAAAACAGAAGCAAGGCCTACTCTGGGACCTTAACTCGCCGCGAGATTGTGCGAGTTAATGCGAGTTTAGGCGAGTTAAGGCGAGTTAAGGAAAAATTGAGCTTGCCTATCAGTTGCGAGTTTGTGCGAGTTAAGGCGAGTTAAGGCGAGTTAGGGGAAAATCACCCACCTAATGTTGAGGTGATAAGGGTTAAAACATATAATATGCTCTAGTAACATACATGCAAAAGATGCCTTGCAATCTTTGTATATCTTGTATAAATTAAATAAGGCTCCATGTTGTCCAATTACGAAAAAATTAAAAAAAAATTTCAGATGAGCTCCAAAATTTAATGAAGCCAAATCTTATTTAATTTTAGGAATTGAATTTTTTCCTAATTGGACAAGCTTAAGGCCCCGTCCACACGTATCCGGATATTTTTGAATCCGCAACTTTTTTGTTGCGGATTGGCCTTCCGTCCACACGTATCCCGCGAATTCGGGCAAATACGATTCGAATACGCTACGTGTGGACGCGAATATTTTCTAATCCGTAACAAAAAAGTTGCGGATTCAAAAATATCCGGATACGTGTGGACGGGGCCTAAGTACGGGATATGGAGTCCTGTTCTTTATTTATTATATAGCATTCAGGCACCAAACTATCCCATAAGGTGGCTGTATGATAATAATAATAATAATAATAATACTCATCATCATCATCATAAATAATAATAAACTATAATATAATAATTATTATAGCTACATAGTTGGCAGAATAATAAATTAGTGAAAAAAGAAACTAATGTAAACAAAACAATCATGAATAGATAAGTCAATGTTTCTGTAGTATAAACACAGGTGGGATATTTTATTTAATTATTTTAATTCAATAACACTATGTTTCAATAGACAGGTAAGCATAATCCACATCACATGGCATAGCATGAATTACTGTTATTGATTCCAGAATTAAAAAAAAAAGTTCTAACAGTCTGTGCCAATGTTTTTCAAATTTCATTTTCATTTTTTTCATTTTCAGTTTCCGAACGCTTTTAATTTTCTTCTTAAAATTCTTACCCTTCCTTGTACTTAGTATAGTCTATAGTTGGTACATATGCTTGCATAGTCATTAAAATAGCCTGTATCGGAAGATTTTGTGTCATACATATTACTTTTTTAGAGTTCTACTGGAAACAAACGCTGAGAAATTGTGAATACTGACATCTCCTTGTTCTTTTGACTTACAGGCCTTTCTTTCGGCTTTCTGTTTCGTCGCAAGGAGCTTGCCTTGTGGACAAAATCGGTCGGCTTTATCAAGTTGCCTTGGGATGGATGCTACACAGACCTCTTCAGATGATATTCTCAAGTACATTCGTAGTCATGGTTACATGATTGTCCCCCAATCTAACCCTCCATCGACAATGCCACCCCTAAGGCAGATGGTTAGAAGAGCTGTACCCACATCTCCAGCCATTTACACTGGAAAATGCCCTTTTAAAATGGAAGTAAAAGATTTCATAGACACGGTGCCGAGGTTTGTGAGCAACGCCACGTGTCATGGATGTGACGTCAGGTGCAAGCCCGTGGTCTTCACTCAGCGGCTGCTCCGCAAAAAATGCCACGATTTTTGGTTGTGGGAGGAACAGGACGTGCGAGTTGCCTATGTTTTAGAGCAATGAGTTTTTAAAATCCGTAACTTAAACGTTATAAATGAACCACAATCCTGATCAGTAATTTTTTTAGAAAGTCATCAAGGCGCTTTCAGTTATCCATTAATCCTTTCTGCACAATCTCGGACTTTGTTTGCATTATTTTATTTTAATTTAGTCACCATGTTACACGTTCTGCATGCTCTTTGGACGTGTTATTCCTCTAGCTTCATAAATGCGTAAATACGAGATGTTTGAGAGTTGGATAGCTGTTTAAATCTAGCAGAGGATCGGACTTAAAGAGCTCGGCCACCCTCGATCTCAGGCAATCTGGCACATATTGCAACGCTGTGTAGACATGATACGTAGTTATCAGCAATAAACGGATGAAATTAAAGGACAAGTAAAGGATTATTCCCTCTCGGAAATTTATTGATAAGGATTGGAGTTCACCTACCTAATTTCAAATTAATATGCTGTAAATAAGCAACCTTCTGTTATAAATACCTGTTATTTCTTTGCTTTCAAAGAAGAATTAAAGGTACAAAAATTGAATATAGCTGCAACGTGAAAACTTGCAGAAAGTAAGCATGTATTTAACATCGATGGATATAAAGTTTTTATATATTGTAAAAACTAAAAACAAAATGAATTAATTTAATACCTCATATTTATTTGAATCCTATGGTTGTAAATGGAATCATTAAAAAGTGAATTTCAAAGTACAATGTAGTATTTTTGGTATTGTTTTTACTGTAAACTGAATTGCATGAATGAAAGAACCGCATCTTTGCATCCAGGACTCCCATGCAGTCGATCAGCATTTCCAACTTTGCTTTCCTCGATTGTAGCAAGGAATCAGAGAATTAACTCTGTGTGTAAATTATAGTGCTAAGGTAAACCCATAAATTTCCCTGAACTGAGCGTTAGCCCTAGTAAGGAAATGAGGGAACACACGAGGGAAAGAAAAAAAGTGTTTGACCTCGATGGGATTCGAACCCACGACCTCCGGATTAGGTCTTCCGTCGCTCTACCGCTTGAGCCACGAGACCGTACGGGAGCAAATCGTGTGTAATAAGGTGGCAATTCGTGGCAATGAGAATGTGAATGTGGTCCCTCATTTCCTTGCTAGGGCTAACGCTCAGTACAGGGAAATTTATGGGTTTACCTTAGCACTATAATTTACACACAGAGTTAATTCTCTGATTCCTTGCTTGTATTACCAGTGCTACGTGGCTCAACATTCATTTGTTTCCTCGATTGTTCTCTTTAAGTGGCATATTGTGTTTTGGCAGTACATGCGATTTTGTTAAGCCTGATATATCAGAAGAGCTTACGCCCGGATTCTCCAATTCTGCATTTCTTATTACAAGTGCCAGTGCATAACATCCAGCCGTTTAAAAAATGTGTGCTAGAATTCTTTACTTATTTTTAACTGTAATTCAGTGTTTAGACATCGTTTCATGACAGAAGATAATTGTCTAGAACGATGTTTCCATGGCAACCATGTTTTGGTAGGGATGTTGACCAAACATGTGTTAATTTTTCTGTTTTATAAGTTGCCTTTGATAATCTTCATGCTTCATATTGATCTATTTCATTCATTTTATTCTATTCATCCTTTTATTCATTTAGACTAAATTGATAATTTTATGGAATTCATAAGTCCAAGATAGTGGGTTTTAATTTACAAATGAATGGCGTCAAATACATCAAATGATACCATCATCGGAACATATTCATCTTATCTTGTAGAGGACACGACAGACAGTAACAGTTCGTCAATCACTTAGTCAAACAGTCAAACAAACAAGCAGTCAGTCGATAAGTCAGACAATCCGTAGGCCAATCACACAATCAGTCAGTCGGTGACACAATCAGTCGGTTAGTCACACAATCAGTTGGTTAGTCACACAATCAGTTGGTCAGTCACACAATCAGTCGGTTAGACACAATCAGTCGGTCAGTCAGACAATCGGTCGGTTAGTCACACAATGAGTCGGTCAGTCAGACAATCAGTTGGTTAGTCACATAATCAGTCGGTTAGTCACACAATCAGTCGGTCAGTCAGACAATCAGTTGGTTAGTCACACAATCAGTCGGTCAGTCAGGCAATCAGTTGGTTAGTCACACAATCAGTCGGTCAGTCAGACAATCAGTCGGTCAGTTAGACAGTCGGTCGGTCGGAACGTTAGTCAGACAATCGGTAGGTCAGTCAGACAGTCAGTAGTTCATTCAGAAAGACGGTAGGTTTGTCATACAAGTAATAGGTCAGTCAGACAATCAACCGGTCAGTAAGACAATCTGTCGGTCAGTCAGAAAATCAGTAGGTCAGTCAGAGAATCAACCGGTCAGTCAGACAATCAGTCTGTCAGTCGGACAATCAGTCAGTAATCAGATAATCGGTCGGTCAGTCGGGCAATCTGTCTGTCTGTCAGACAATCAAGCGATTAGTAAGATAATCAGTTAGTCAGCCAGTCATTCATCTAATCCGCCAAACAAATAGCCGTCAACCAGTAGGAAACATCAGATATGTAGCAAATTCCTTTTTATTTAAAGTAGCAGCATCACAGGCAAAAGCATTTGTGCAGGATAAAAGAATTCAAAACCCAATCCCAAGGACAACTGTTTTTAGCGGAGCACTTGCCAGGCCGAAGGCCTGGCTGCGCAGCTCCATACTCATAGAACCTATCGCCGTCATTTTTCATGGTCATGGCTAGCAGAATGTTTCGCGGGCGCGTGTCCGTCCGCCCGCCGTGGACCGCCGTGTTGGAACAACATCCGGGATCTTGAAAGCTAGGCTTTGTCAGTTTTCGCGCGGCCACACAGCCGTGAGCTCGGTAAACACTTTTAGTTGTTTTGTTGTGTCTAGCGGAGAATTAAAGTCGTTATTTTCCTGCATTTTTTCGCGGTTTGCTACTCAAGACAGGGATACTAATTAAGGGATACTCAGAAGCCGCTTTAGTGGAAAAAGACGAGCTTTCAGGGATAAAATCTTGCTTCGAGGAACTTCATGTATGACGTTATTATCAATGTGGGAGATGTTTGTTTTCTACGGATTTCAGAATCAGAAGCGGAGATTTGAATTTCCAAGCAAGCGAGGAACTTAAAGGTAAAACAGATTACAGTTTTCGATGAGAATTTATGTTGATATCAATCTGTGAGTGACTTTTTATTAGTGTTATTGTTAGTTTTGGAGAATTGATTTTAAAACGTGCTTAAATTCAGTTGTATCAATCTCTTGAATTTCATCGAAGAAAGCTTCAACTCGATGAGCTATAATTGAATGGTACGCGTTTTGCTTTTAAACGTAAACTAATGGAGATTTGAATACATTTTTTCGAAAGAAGATTGTGTTGTCCATTTTTATGTGTTTGTTCATTCATTAGATAGATTGAAAAGCGATTTTATGTAAACAAAACAAGACTTTGATTTTATAGTACAGTTCTATCTTCACTCGCATCGCCTTATGCAAATATGTTTGTGTATTTTTGCAATTTTTGATTTTCAAATCAGTTTCTCGGGCAATTTTTGACAAACATAAACTGTATTTTATTCGGAAACTGGTGGTACTAGTTATTCTAGACAGAGAAAAGTTGTTTTTGTGAACTTTTGTACGGTCTATAAAAATGTACTGTGCAGACGGTCGCGTAATTGAAAATAGCCCGTTCGTCAATCTTAATTCTTGTGCTTCCAACCTTTCACCTTAGTTAAGTTTCACCTTAGTTACGTTTCACCTTAGTTAAGCTTGTTCAAAGTGCGACGCTGTTAGGCTTGGGCTATGTATATATATTAAGGTTAGATGTTCCCCATTTAAAAGGAAGTTGACTAACATTCGGCGTTAAAACTGTTGAGACACTATTGAGGTGCATTTTTGGTACCATATATAAATATTATAGAACCCACCATCCCCCATCCCCACCCCTCAAATCAATGCTGTACACGTATTTCAATGCTGTACACGTATTTCGTTCTCCAGCGAGGTGCAACATTGAATAGGGGAGGGGGAGGGAGGTGACGTTTTCAACATAAATTCGCAGTAGAAGTAAGGAAATAAGTCACAAAAGTCGTTTTTTTTCAACGCGTCTCAACAACTATTTTTGACGCCGAATGAAGCTTGAACCACTGGACAGAGCAAAATATAGCTACAAAAGAAAACATCCGAATAAAGCAACAAAAAATAATTGAGCAAATTAGTTTATTTTTCCATTCAAATTATTTATTTTTTTTAACAGCAGTAGTTGTAAGTTTTATTCTTGTGAATTAATTCTGCCTCGTTTGATCAACAAAGAGGGAAAGATACTGCCTATTGACAATTATACAATGTAGTTATAAATACATGTATACATGAGTTATAAATAGGTTTCTTCATAGAAACAACGATCAACGCTGTATGCATAGCAACATTAAATACTTGTAAAATAAATAAAATAACATATTGCCTACCAAATATTTGCGGCACATAAAATATTCCATGTATCTTAACTTCTCCATCTCCCCAAAGTAAGTCAGATATACGGTTGGTGGTAAGTTTTCATTGACATTTCACTTTAGTTTGGCACAGAAAATTATCTAATTATGATTTTTGCTATAAGGGCACGTGATGTTACTAAGCAACCAGACATACTGTCATAATAAGACCCGTTTCAAAGTAGTAAGGCATTCGTGACCGAATGGGCTACTTGTCGGTCATATCTTCAAGGGAAACTTCCCTTTTCTCTCATGCGTTTTACACATTATTTCAGCGAGACTTGTTACTTTTGTGTTCATCTGTTATAATTCAGATGCACCCAACAAATCAAGGAATATTTAGCAAAACGCATGGAATGGCGTTGTAATGTTTTTTTTTTCCATATTATTTTAGTGCTTTTAAAAGAAACTATGTGAAAATTAAATACAGTTTTTCAGTTTAACTGAATATATTAGCATCAGAAAATTTTAGGGAAAGAGATGTTTTCCCCCGAATTCATTAGCTGCTTTCTCCTTTCCGAAATTCCAGCTGACTTTATTTCGTACCCAAAACGACATTTTTATCTCTCCAAAAAAAAAAACATTTCCGATGGACATTACGAAAGTTCGAGGAGCGATTTTACTAAAGAAATTGCCAGTTTTTAGTCCAATTCATTACGAATTTTTAAGGCGACTTATGCTTTCCGAATAGTTTTTCCACCGACACGATTTGTTGAGTGCTTCTAAATACAAACGTCACACGAGTGTAAAGAGAGTGTTAATCACAGAGTACGTACGGGTTTAGCTGACTATCTGACCAGCGAAACTTGAAAACTATATTAATTTTACGGTCAAACATCAATCAATAATTACGTGCATCAAAACGCACTTGTTGGTTAACACGGTGAGAAATGGTTGCTGGGTTTTATACAATATATATATAAGGAAATCTTATGATCGGTTGATATGTTCACTAAACTAGTTAAAAAAAATATCTAGGGTTTGAGGTATAATCCAGTTGCAAGAGGTACTCAAAAGAACTGAGATGTCATTATTAAAATGTCGTTAAAAACTGCACCAAGTCTTAACGGATAAATATACATGCGTAGGTTCAAAGTGTTAAACGATCATGCACAGAGCCATGAAAGAAACTTTAAGTATTTAAATCCATATTAAAAACAATTAGAATCGAATCCCTCTTGTTTAACCGAAGTTGATCATTCGTGCCTTTCAATGATCACTCTTTTGGACCCACACAAAGGCAATTGGTAAGGTCTTCTCGGTCCACAGCCAGTAACTCTTGCATTTGTTAGTCAGGAGCTGATGTGTAAACATCACGGGCTCACAGTTGCTATGGCAACCTGGACAGCTAGCAAAACTCAGAAACCTTGGCACGGTGTGACGAAAATCCTTCACTTGAAACGTGAAAGGACATTTGGCAATTCGTCTCGTGGAGTCTCCAGTTGAGCTCATGTCTCTTGTGCTTCTATTCGCTGGTCTTAACACTGGTCTTCCTTGTTTTGGTAGCGGGGGATTGGACGCTGGCACGATCATGAATCGATTCCGATGAATAAATCGGAGGACCTCGTCGGATGACACGTTCTGGTTCTGCGGAATGCCCATCTGAAGGCAGCTGGCTAAACCTCTATTTCTGCGGCCTTTTTTGATTTTGGGAGAAAAACTCGCAGTGACGGGAAAAACTCCGCCCAAAGCAATTACGACCTGCAAAATTGAAAACATCACAATTTTCAATGTTTTCTTACGGTGTTTTCCGTTCTGCTTGTCCTCGTCATGGTAGTGAGAGCATTCAAATTCGTGATCGCTCAAAAATGTGCAAACAAAAGAGTATCTTAAGCACACGGCTTATGATTTATAATCGATTTAACAAATGACCTCGACTTTGTTACAACATGAAAACTTGATTTTATCAGCTAAGTTGATAAGCTTTGACGAAGGGCTAGCGCTCGAAACGTTTCACTCCCTTATCGACAGACAGAGCAACACAGTTTCTTTAGAAACTAAGCCCTTAATTTATTAATTTGTTAAAACATTGTCTAATTGATTCCATTATAGTTAAACGTTATACACTACTGTAATTCGCAGTTTTGAAATATGGCATTGATTGGCGAAACACGGAAAATCTAAAATCATAAAATAACAATAATAATAGTTCAATTTCAAGAAAACGATATATCTTCAAATAGATCGTCTTGGTCATACTGTCCTTTAAAAAACAATGTTAAAAAAACAAAACATAAATCCATATACTGAGTCAAGTAATTGACAATAAACTCTAACTCAAATTTAGCTTAAAAGCAAGCATATAACTAGGACGGAACGCAACTTACCAAACAAAAAGCTTTATACATGGCTCTTTCTAGCTCTCGTTCTATTCGTCTATTTGTTTACTCTCGGTGAAGTGGTCTTTGCTAACTGACGACGATGTCAACGCCGGCTTATTTTATAGACCTTAGTTGTGTCTGCCGATATTGCTTTTCAGTACTATATTGGAGTTCAACGATACACTGGGTTTTTTTTTATTATTATTTTTATTGATTTAAACCAAACATAGCATATGCAAGGTCAGCGCATTTTCTTTAATGTGTCTACTAAGAGAAACAACAAAAACTAATAAGCATATTTATTTCGCAATCACAATCACTTTCGAATCACTTAGACACCAATAAGTACCCACTTACATTTCAACATGTACACATCAGTTTCAATGAAATAGACTTCATGAAGGCTTAACAACTCACCTGAAGAAATAGAACTTCTTTAACTGTTACTTTTTCGAGAGTTCTGCATTTATATCATTAAATGGTGAGAATGAGTCAACATTGGATTCAGAAATTAACACCCGTTTCGTTGAAATTAATGGAGCCTTTAAATTAAATGGGGTTTTCCCTTTCCAAAATGCGTGCGATTGTAAACAAACATTAAGGACTGATTTATCAAAACCACCCACACAGTTATCATGGCCGATATTTGACCTTGACTTGATTAAATATGTCAAGTAAGAGGGTCCGTAGTACGAGAATTAAAAATAGCGCGATAACGAAACCCATAATGTTCTCCCCAAGTTGTGCAACATTAACACAAAACGTAAACTGAATATGTAAAGGTCTTATCTTCCTGTCTTCTGAGTCAAAAATTGGAAATTACATAATTCCTATTTCAATTCTCTTCGTTAACTAACTCCTGAACTTACGCTTCGTCATGAAAAAAGACAATTGCTTAGCCACAGACCAACCTGAAGCTTAATCCTTTTGTTAAAATGGTTAAATTTGAACTTGTCGACAGTTTCATTTTGCACACACGTAACGATAAAGCTACGTGAGCGGGTTCACTAATTTTGCAGACGCTTAGCAAGCAAGAATGCAAGGTACCATTATGATTACCAAAACAAAGAAAGCAACGATGAGAGTAGACACATTACATGTCTTGTCACATCTTGCAATTATTACGTACTATTGCCTCATCCTGGGGAATATTGACTGTTTGATATATACAAAGTAGCGGCACCCAATGAATCGTTTCGGCGGGAAAATGTTCCAACGGTCTTGGTCATCTTAAAAATTCCTAATAAATGAGATCAAAAACTAAAGTTTTTCCTTTAGTAAAATCCAGCCTCAAACGTAACCCCTTTTGTTTTCGGATGGATAAAAAATAATTTAAGTTTTGGGTACGAAATATTAAAGGCCAAGAAAAGGAAAAAGCAGCTTGTAAATTCGCCAAAGAGCCTGTCACCTAGAGTAAGGGACGGACCATTTAATTTTTGTGGGGGGGTTGGGCAATTTCTTCTGAGCATGAATTTTTTTTTTCAGCATCACTATTTGCAAGAATTCTTTTTTACCATAATGCTTGAATTTTTTTTCACGTGCTTTCTTGTGCACGAATTTTTTTTCTCTTAAATTTCTTCTGCAGGAATTTTTTTTTGGTAATTGCCCAACCCCCCCCCTCCCCCCCCCCCCACAAAAATGGTCCGTCCCTAAAGAAACATTTTAAAGAAATAGAATGAAAGAAAGAGCCATCATTCATGTATAAATATGCCTGCTTTAAGCTAAATTTGAGATAGAGTCGATGGTCAATCACTTTACTCTTATTAACAATTTTTTAAGGGCATTTCTTTGATGACACATTGCATACTTAAGCCACAAAGCCTTAGTTTCTTGAAATTGAAGTATCCTCGACGAATCATTTCGGCAGAAATCTGTTTGAAAGGTCAAATAGATCAAATACTTAAAGTTTTATTTAGTGAAGTCCAGCCTCAATCTTTCGTAGCATCGGAAACTTTAACGCCTCTTGTTTTCGGATGGATAAAAAATTACGTTGGGGGTACGAAACAAGGTCAGTTAGTATTGCTCGGAAAGGTGAAAGCAGCTAGTAAATCGGGGGACAAGATTCCTTCCCCTAGGATTTTCTGCAGCTGAAATATTCAGCTAACGAAAGAAAAGGTCAAATTGACCAAATTGTATTTAGCTTTCATGCAGTTTCCTATAGAGCGGTTTTCATTTGAGTGTCGTAAAACTAAAACCAAAGTAAATTACTCTGGCCAATCACAACAGACGTAGACAATCCAAATGAACCAATCAGAACTCGTGGCAATTACATGTAGCCGGCGCCAAGCGCGGGAAAACGCGTGCAGGCAAGTCACGATTGGTTTTGGTTTTACTTCTGATTGGTAGGAATGCAAAACCAAAGCAATCGCTAAATTACTTTCGATACTCAATTGTAAACCGCTGTAAAGACACTAAGATGATATGGAATGACAGTTCCTAAACATGCCTCGTTGGGTTGCCCTGGCAAGGCTTGGAACAAAAACCATCGTTGGCGCATCTAGTACACAAATATAATACACCGACATATTTCACGGCCGATTGACAGTCACACATTTAACTAGTAACGAGTTTATGTTCCCCTAGTTTCTCATGTCAATGCACCTCATATAGAATGTAATTACAACATTACTGTAGGTAGAGATTTGTCGCCTTCTGTCCGCAGGTTCTCCGCGCGTCACAAAGTTTTGTCTTTTAGCTGCGTTCGAACGGAACCGTTTTATGAAATAAAGAATAATTTGTTCAGTGGATGATTAATGGCTACAGTTGAAATTGTTCACCCACTTGTAACGACTGACCTTTGACTGTGGGTAATGACGTTAGTACAAACAGTCACTTATGATCAGTGAACCAATGCAAGCAATGATCGTGAAATTGAAGTTCTGGTTCGAAACTTTCTTGAAATGGTAGTCTGGGCCCAATGTCTCCCGATACAAAAGGACAAATGCATGAACTTCAACATAAATTACGGACGTTTGACAGACGACCCCCCTTAACTAGTCACGAATGCTATGTTTCTTAAATTGTTTTTTCCGATATTACTACACAGCTATAATTACAACTGTAGGTAACTGTAGTGTTTTGTTTATTTATGTCACATTTTGGGGTTTCTTAAAGTTCCTGTATTTGAGCGGTCGTGCGTGTAAGTCTCTTTGTCGTTACAAATATTCCTAAAATGAGAATATGAGGTATTCAGAATTAAAATTCTGAATTATAAAATAAAAGTCTTTTTTACGTTTTACGCATGCAAGTGAATCTTTTCAATAACCCACGCAAATAGTATTCAGCTTTTTTGATCACAAATAAATATTATTTAGTTTCGTACGCAAATAGAAATATTTTGCTACACATCGGTACGTTTTACGCTGACGTAAATGAAGTGTTTTGTTTATTTATGTTATACTGCGCGTTCTTGTCGTCCTCTTGTGCAGATTTGTCGCAGCGAACAGTTTCCTTTACTCTTAATACAATTTTATCACTCGGTGCAAAAGAAGGGAAAAATATTGGGTGACTAATGTTTTGTTTTTCCTGAATTGAGACTACTTTCTTTTTTCAGCATTGCCCATAAACTCCCCAGATAAAGGACTAAACACCGCTTTCCTTTTTCCTAAAAATCGACTATGTGGACTAGCACGGGAAAGCATTGCATAACTGTTATATGCCATGCCTTTATATGCCTTTATAACTTTGGGGCCATTGAAGGTCTTCCGAAGATATCTGAAAATGTTCCGAACATTTTCGGATATTGTTACAATGCTATTTGACTCACTGAGGCCCCGTCCACACTTATCCGGATATTTTCGAAAACGGAGATTTTTTTCTTCGTTTGCACCTCCCGTCCACACGTAAACGGCGTTTTCGGCAACAAATACGGAGGTTTTTGAATACGCTCTCCAGACTGTAGATTTTTAAAAACGGAGATTTATCGTATTCGTGTAGAGGGTCGAAAACGAAGGTTTTCGAATACGATGACGTCAAAACAAAGATGGCGGCAAACTCTTTGATTTTCGCGGGCTTATGCTTCTCACAGCGCGCATGTGCCAGTAGCCTGCGCATGCTCATCATGTGAAGTCTAGCGTATTCGAAAAATTTTTGCGTATACGTGTGGACGGGCAAATACGATTGTAATACGGTCCGTGTGGACGCGGATGTTTTCGAATACGGAGAAAAAAATCTCCGTTTTCAAAAATATCCGGATACGTGTGGACGGGGCCTGAATTTTCCACTAAAAAAAAAAAAAACAGAAAGATCGTTTAGAATATGTTGATATTAAACGGAAACTAACAATATAGTCAATACGTTCCTTTTCTTAATTGTAAGCTAGAAATCAAACCTGACTGATTGGTAGAACCGGTCAATAGTTCGGCGATTTGTTTTTGTCATCATATACGAAATAAGAGGTTTTAAAATCTTGTCCTTTAGTTTGTGTTTCCTGTCTTTTATTGTCAGCTTTACTCTTTTAATTTTCTGCATGGAATAACTTATAAAAGTTATTCTTTGTAGCTCCTATAAACAGTTTTGGACGAGTTTCTTTTCCACAGTTGATTAACCGAGTGTACATACGCACTTTACTTTGTCAATTCGAATACAGCTATTTCAATTAACGTTGTCGGATGAAAGCTCAAAGCTACAAGCCAAGGTAGTTGGGATGGGCGCAAAAGAAACGTTTTTCCAGTTCGTCGCATCGCTCATTCGCGGCGTTTCTTTTCGTTTCGCCGCTCCCGACTATCTGCATGCCTGGAACAGGCCCTCGGTACGTCTTGACTTGTAGGCTCTTGAGATTTGAGCATTGAGCTTTCACCTGACAAAGTTAATTGAAATAGTCTATACAGCCGAAAGGGAAAGGAAGGGAACTTAAATTTTAGCGGAGCACTTGCCAGGCCGAAGGCCTGGCTGCGCAGCACCATACTCATAGAACCATGCCCATCATTTTCATGGTCATGGCTAGCGGAATGTTTCGCGGGCGCGTTGTCTGCCCGCCGAACGCCCGCCGTACGCTTTGGGCTAAACATGCGCGTACGACGTCATCAACATCCGGGATCTTTGAGGCTTTGTTTTTCGCGCGGCTACACAGCCGTCAGCTCGGTAAACATGTTTTAAAAAGTTTGGATCTTTCGCTGGTCAGTGTTTAGCGGACAAGTAAAGTCGTTATTTCTCTGCATTTTTTCGCGGTTTGCTACTCAAGACAGGGATACTAATTGAGGGATACTCAGAAGCCGCTTTAGTAGAAAAAGAAGAGCTTTCTGGGATAAAATCTTGCTTCGAGGAACTTCATTTCAATGCGAGAGAATTAACAAGCAAGCGAGGGACTCAAAGGTAAACTGAACAGATTACATTTTTCGATGGGAATTTATGTTGATATCAATCTGTGATTGACTTTTTCTTTCTGTTCTTGTGTAGTTTTGGAGAATTATTTTAATTAAAACGAGCTTAACTTTAGTTGTATCGATTTCTTGAATTTCATCGAAGGCAGCTTGATGCGCTATATTAAAATGGTACGCGTTATGCTTTTAAACATAAACTAATGGAGATTTGAATAAAATTTTTCGAAAGAAGGTTGTGTTGTCCATTTTTATGTGTTTGTTCATTCATTGCATAGATTGAAAAGCGATTTAATGTAAACAAAACAAAACTTAGATTTTATACTCGCGTCGCCTTATGCAAATATGTTTGTGTATTTTTGCAATTTTGATTTCCAAATCACTTTCTCAGGCATTTTTTGACAAGCAACAATTGTATTTTATTCAGAAAATAGTCGTAATAGTTATTCTAGACGGATCGAGAAAAAGTTGTTTTTGTGAACTTTTGTACGGTCTAAATGTACTGTGCAGACGGTTGGGTAATACTGTTTTTGAGAATTGCTAAAATTGAAAAATAGCCCGGTCGTCAATGTAAAATCTTAATTCTTGTGCTTCCGACCTTTCACCTAAGTTACGTTTCATCTTAGTTAAGCTTGTTCAGAGGTTCTTCAAAGGGCGACGCTGTTAGGCTAAGGCTAACTATATATATTAGAGACAATAAATTAAAGCACAAATGCATTTGGGTTCTGATCAATAGGTTTCAGCATAAACTTGATGTTAATTCGGACTCCGCTTGAGCGCTAACGGCACCAAATTAAATCTCACGTTTCAGACATTTTCTTTTGATAGCCAGTGTGACGTTTCTATAGCAACTATATTTTAGCAAGCATCAGGTTTACGCAAATTTCAAATTTCTGCTTAAGTAAACGTTTAAATTTACTTTTTTGCATTAAATTTTGCAATTTGAGAACAATTTAGCATGTTCCTTTTGATTTTGATTAATTTCGACTCAATTTTAGCGCATTTCCAACATGAAGAAAATTTAAGCGGATCAAAGATGGCGCCCATTAGGAATGACGTCAACTGACGTCAACTCGTCACAAGACCTACCTGAACTTACAAAAATTTCAATGTACTATAAACCCTCCAACTTTAATAGCCATGGAGTTAATGTTCTTGAAGTTATGTAGGTAGGGCAGTTTACCCAATTAGAAACACCACCAGCCATGCCGGGTAACAGGCCGGGTCTATACCAAAGGTAGCCCGCGTAGGTCATTTCTGCGGAAATTCGCGCTGGGCGCTGAACATAGCAAATTCCCGCTTGCTTGAAATCAGCGTAACACCGCGCGCCAGTTTCTGATTTCTAAACGTATTGACCAGTTGACATAATTCGATCATCTGGAAATCGGTAGGCATAATGCGGAAAAGTCCGGTTCTTATAGCAGGTGTTCCTTTCGTTGTCCCCCTCTCCTTTAACGCACCCCCCCCCCCCCCCCCCCCCCCCACTCCCCGTTTATGCCTCCCACGCGGGCTATACGCGTGCAAAACGGCATAGAAACAACTTAACAAGACAGGTATGGAATCTCGTGTTTAATGCACACGTTTATTAAAGGTTTGCCGAATGCTAATGTGTTTTCCCATCCTTGATCACCCTGGATGTCCATTGGGGAGGAGTACGGTCCTAGTTATCAGCGTTATCAGAGGCTGATAAATAGCAATAGTCGAACTCTTGAAAAATATGGGAAAACAATCATGTTTCAGACTGATATACATGGTTCAAGAAACAGTCATTCATAAACGTTACTGGAATAATGGTCCTTTATGTTCGGCATCCACTAACAATGCGCATGGGTAGACGAATCTACCAAACTACTTCAATAATAAGTCTCAAATAAGTCTACTAGAATATATATAACGAAGGCTTGCAATGGACTTTGAATCGACCATTACTTGTTAGTAATTCCATGGAACTCAGGATGAATCTCGAAATGCCTCGGTAGGCCTCTATGAGGTTGCATGAAAAGTGCCCCTTTATTTATAACAAAGCGTCGGGGAGGGCACATCGGAAACCGCGATCCTTGTTTGCTTTTCTTCAATGGTGGGTATTTTGCTGGTCTTCGGCGTTCCGTGGAGCGAACATCGTTTGATGACAACTGGCGAAAATGATCAAGGATAACATCACGCGCAGCCCTGGAAGAAAGACAGTTTAGGAGCTGTTAGGAATATATACTTACCAACAGCTTTAATGTGCTATATAACGATGATTTGGCTGCTTTGTTTTTGCCAAAACTGTGCTTAAAAGCTATTAATAATTTCCTTAAAACAAGCGAAACATTCTTTTAAAACGTCAAGACGAAAATATTAAGTGAATCATTGGACGGAGAGAAAACCATAGCCATTTTTACCGCTTTCTGAAATACATTGGGGAAGAACTTCAACACTTTTGCCTGACATTTTCAAGTTGAAATTCGTCACGATCCTATAAGGGACAGTGTCCTTAATGATGTATCATGTGACCATGAGTATTAAGCATGTTTTATATCTTGAAAAAGAAAGGAAAATCGCACAAAGTGATGAATGTAAAGAAATCTAAACTAAATGGTCAAAACTGAACGGCATAAAAACTCAAAATTCCACCAGAATTGCAATATTTTTTCCAAGCGGTCGCGGGAGCGATGAGACGTGGCTAAAGTATCCACAGGTTAGAAAACCTCTGTCTCAGACCTTTAATTCGCAATTTGGTTTTTGAGTCGAAAGCACCCCCTCTACCGCGTATTTTCCTATTCAGATCTACACTTACTTGGACATCTCAGCAGAAGTATTCTTATCAATATAAATAGGTTGCAGACGGCAATGTTTTCGATCCGTCTCTTGGTCTTGATCGAGATTTGTACTTTTGCCCAGTTTGTTCAAGAAGCCAACCGCAACATCACGATCTATATGAAAAAAGACAGGTTAGATTTTCATATTTTCATTTGATATGGACTCTTACTTTAATTAATTTTCCGCGTGATTCGTTCATTGCATCATAGCCTCCGAGAGGCGAGACTACGAACGAGCCGAAAGAAAAACAGTGAAGGTTTTTATTAAATAAACGTTCATTTAATACATTATGTGTGAAGTGGTTATATATAGCGTAAATTAATACAAGCAGAATTGAGTGTACCTGTCCCATTCTGATTTTTTAGCCATTGGTGAATAGCGGGAATTGCTTCAGGGAGAATAACATACGCTAAACTCTGCAAGGGAAAAAGATGATATGAATCAAGTTAAAAATCGACAAGACTTGAAAAAACATGTTTCAAGTACATTTGTATCCATCATGAGTTTAACGAGAATGTTTTTAGCCACTAACAGTTCGATTGTATTGTAGTAGGAACGTTTGAAAACTTCATTCGGTTTACTTCTGAAGCTGAATCTCTTTATTTCTTTAACTCTCAGTAATCTCCTAACTGCAGTATCTGCTTCTAACTTTTTAGCCTGTGGTTGAAGTCCTGTAGCCTGCGAAAACAGCCGCCTGTCTTCGCCCCCGGCTGTATTCGCAGGCAAGAAAACCCAAACTGTTACCATTAAAATGAAGGTTATGGAGCAGGATTTTGCTGGAATACTGTTTAGTATACTTTAGAACATGCTTTTAATAGTTGAATGAAGCTTTAGATAAATTGGTTAGTTTTGAGCATTCAAAACGAAACTCTTAAGCAGTATTTTTCTTCAGTACCGGGCTTTAGTGCTGCTTTGTTCTCGATATTTTGGCCGTTTTCATTTTTACAGTACATGAATGCCTTACCTTTCCTAAGTATCCTCGATCGCCAGCATCTAAACATTTTTCGACAATAACTCTCTCTGATGAACACAAAAATAGACACTATTTAATGGCCATCGCACGGGTACTCGTTTTTTTGCAAACTATATCGGCTGAACCCCGTGTTTCTGTACTGATTTGGAAGTATGATAATCTGCAACTTTTCATATTTTAACCATCGTGCCCTCGTACGTTGTATTGGAAGCATTTAAGACTTTCTTTTGTAATTCTTCAGCAATTGAATCAGAAAAAAAAACACACTTCTTTAAACGCTCTTTATCTGCCTGAGTATACATGTTTGTAAATAAACTTTTTAAAGCCGCACGCAAACAAAACTCTCCGTGAGGTTCCCTCTAATACGTATTTTTGGTACGTTTTCTAAAAAATCGCCAGAAATTTGCGTCAAATTTCAAACATGCTTGAAACTCCTGCGATATCGTGGCGATAAATTGCATTGGAATCGCCGCTAGATTTGTAAATGCAACCTACGAGCTACAGAAAAATGGCCTGTATAAACGGGCCTTAACCCTATTCAGCCTGTCGGGGGAGGGGGGCCTGGGGGGGGGGGGCACAAAGTGCGCATACTAACTTTCAACATTCATAATTTCTTTAATATGTATTCAAACGCCATCAAACTTTGTGACTTTTCCTAAAATTTATCTGGCAACAGTTTCATTTGAATTTATTGATCACGTGACTTTATGTTTCCATGGCAACAAGATTTTGACAGCCATGTGTTTTGAAATGTGCATATTTGTACCTTTGAATGAAGAAAAACAGTGTTTATTGGTATACCTTTTAGATTTTTACGTCATTTAGCATTTAGTTATTAGTTTTGATTAATTTTGAGTCAATTTGGACGTTTTCAAGAGGTTTTAAAAAATTTCAGAAATTCAAGATGGCGGCCGTATAACTACTTACCTTATAACTCCGTCATATGAAGTCATCGTTCCATTGTGCGGACCGCAAAGGAGATAGTTTTGGACGAACGATGTGTTACGAGGGGGAGCACAATGTCCCCCCCCCCCCAGGGCTCAGGAACTCAAAAAAGCCCAGGTTGAATAGGGTTAAGACTTATCTGTGGCAATAATTACTTCCACACTCCTTATTCGCGCTCGAAGGAGACAGGAGACAAATGTTTAGCCAGCTTACCCTTTGAGGGGGTCTTGGCGACTAAGCTGTCGAACTTCTGACCTGCATCTTTTGATACGCATAATGGTGGCATGATGCACTGCAAGAAAATTAGCGTCAGTGGTCAAAATTCAACTGAACTCATTTGATTAGCATGTAATAGGATAACAGTTGTTATTCCTGTTGTTCTACATGATACTAAATAAATAATTTTCCTATACTGCTGTTGCTGCCGTTAACAATGATGATGATGATGATGATGATAATGATGATGATGATGATGATGATGATGATGATGATAATAATGATGATGATGATGATGGTGATGATGATGATGATGATGATGATGATGACGGCGATGATGATGATGATGTTGATGATGACGGCGATGATGATGATGATGATGATGATGATGATGATGATGACGACGATGATGATGATGATGATGATGATGATGACGAGGAGGAGGAGGAGGAGTCTGTCAATGAGTCTGTTGATGAAATCCCATAAAGTTCAAATGAAAGCTACTGAGCAGTACTTTGCCGTGGTAATGTTTATAATGCTGTACAATCTGGTTCCAACTTTTGAGACTGTGGCTGAAATCCTCAAGTGTGACCATTCAAATGAAAGCTACTAAGCAGTAGTTTTTTGTGGTACTGTTTATTGTGCTGTACATGCTGTTTTTAACCGAGAAGACCCAAAATTTGATTTCTAAATTAAAGGAAACTTTTATGGTAACTGGATTTTTACTGTGTTGAAAATAATTAATTCGTGAGTGTCAAAGACTTTTATTATGAAAACTGAAGGGTCTTGCTTCGACGTTTCAATTCCATTTAGTTCATAAATATCAGATGTATTTAAAAAGAACCATGCTAGCTAAACAAAACTAACTGCTTTCACGGCTTCAAGCTGTAAAATATTGCGGCTTACTCTGGGAAGAGAACTGGATACTTTTTCATCCTTGCTTTTGCCTTCAGCGTCGGCTCGCTGCCTAGTTCTTGGCCCTAACCGAGAAACGAAAATGGTTAAAATTAAATTACTCATCTATCGCTTCGTAAGAACAATATTTAAGAGGAGATTTTTAACTTTCTTGTACTACATTTTACAATGTAAAGTTATTTTAATTTTAACTTTTTTCTGTGACATGTTTTGGTTAGTTTTGTCTCACTTTTGTCGATTTTTTACGTTCTTTTCTTGCGGTTTTAGAGAAATCGCTTTTAAGAGGTTACAGTATATCTTCGGGGTGTCTCCAGTGTAACCGCTCTAGGGTCTCGAAATTCACTTATTAAACCCCTATAGGCCATTTGCACGATGACGTCATTTGACTACTACTACCAGAATCCGTCAGTTTTTTGTTTTGTAGTGCAAATTAGGGCTATTGTTATTTAAACCGCACTGGGATTACAAAATTTAAATAAGAAAGGAAAAACGAAATGAATTCTGGTAGTAGTAGTCAAATGACGTCATCGTGCAAATGGCCCATTATATCAAACAAATTTCCAGTCAAAACGTCATACCGTCATTTCTCCGTCAATTTTTACTCTTTTTCAATAATATCTTTTTAGATGAAAAATCATCCTGAAACCTATAATTTGACTCCCAAGAACAAATTTCGAGAAAATGGTCGATCGGACGGAACTTTGTAAAGTCCCGAACACACTGCGGTATAACGCGTAACAAGATTTTCGCGGGGTGTCACACGATGCAATTAAGATTGAAGCTTAAGGTGGCTGAACACAGTTTTACTGTACCTATGCATCGTTCATTGTCATTTTAAAACCACTAACGTCTGGGCGCCCAAAAATTAAGCATATGAAGATGAAACAACAATAACAACAAAGATATTAAATGTAAGGTGAAATTAATACTCGGAAAAAAATCCGAGTCCCAGATGGGATTTGAACCCACGACCCTCCGTGATCTAGTCGGATGCTCTAACCACTGAGCTACTGGAGACTCTATGGTGAGCAAGGGTCAATTTGTGGGTCTTGACTGGAACCGCATCGCGCGGCTACACAGCCAAGTATTGACTAGCACATGTGAAACTCACTAACAGCATCGCGCTGTCACATTAAAGCATATCAAGATGCAGCCAACCGACCTCCAAAGTGAGTATATGAAGATGAAACAACAATAACAACAAAGATATTAAATGTAAGGTGAAATTAATACTCGGAAAAAAATCCGAGTCCCAGATGGGATTTGAACCCACGACCCTCCGTGATCTAGTCGGATGCTCTAACCACTGAGCTACTGGAGACTCTATGGTGAGCAAGGGTCAATTTGTGGGTCTTGACTGGAACCGCATCGCGCGGCTACACAGCCAAGTATTGACTAGCACATGTGAAACTCACTAACAGCATCGCGCTGTCACATTAAAGCATATCAAGATGCAGCCAACCGACCTCCAAAGTGAGTATATGAAGATGAAACAACAATAACAACAAAGATATTAAATGTAAGGTGAAATTAATACTCGGAAAAAAATCCGAGTCCCAGATGGGATTTGAACCCACGACCCTCCGTGATCTAGTCGGATGCTCTAACCACTGAGCTACTGGAGACTCTATGGTGAGCAAGGGTCAATTTGTGGGTCTTGACTGGAACCGCATCGCGCGGCTACACAGCCAAGTATTGACTAGCACATGTGAAACTCACTAACAGCATCGCGCTGTCACATTAAAGCATATCAAGATGCAGCCAACCGACCTCCAAAGTGAGTATATGAAGATGAAACAACAATAACAACAAAGATATTAAATGTAAGGTGAAATTAATACTCGGAAAAAAATCCGAGTCCCAGATGGGATTTGAACCCACGACCCTCCGTGATCTAGTCGGATGCTCTAACCACTGAGCTACTGGAGACTCTATGGTGAGCAAGGGTCAATTTGTGGGTCTTGACTGGAACCGCATCGCGCGGCTACACAGCCAAGTATTGACTAGCACATGTGAAACTCACTAACAGCATCGCGCTGTCACATTAAAGCATATCAAGATGCAGCCAACCGACCTCCAAAGTGAGTATATGAAGATGAAACAACAATAACAACAAAGATATTAAATGTAAGGTGAAATTAATACTCGGAAAAAAAATCCGAGTCCCAGATGGGATTTGAACCCACGACCCTCCGTGATCTAGTCGGATGCTCTAACCACTGAGCTACTGGAGACTCTATGGTGAGCAAGGGTCAATTTGTGGGTCTTGACTGGAACCGCATCGCGCGGCTACACAGCCAAGTATTGACTAGCACATGTGAAACTCACTAACAGCATCGCGCTGTCACATTAAAGCATATCAAGATGCAGCCAACCGACCTCCAAAGTGAGTATATGAAGATGAAACAACAATAACAACAAAGATATTAAATGTAAGGTGAAATTAATACTCGGAAAAAAATCCGAGTCCCAGATGGGATTTGAACCCACGACCCTCCGTGATCTAGTCGGATGCTCTAACCACTGAGCTACTGGAGACTCTATGGTGAGCAAGGGTCAATTTGTGGGTCTTGACTGGAACCGCATCGCGCGGCTACACAGCCAAGTATTGACTAGCACATGTGAAACTCACTAACAGCATCGCGCTGTCACATTAAAGCATATCAAGATGCAGCCAACCGACCTCCAAAGTGAGTATATGAAGATGAAACAACAATAACAACAAAGATATTAAATGTAAGGTGAAATTAATACTCGGAAAAAAATCCGAGTCCCAGATGGGATTTGAACCCACGACCCTCCGTGATCTAGTCGGATGCTCTAACCACTGAGCTACTGGAGACTCTATGGTGAGCAAGGGTCAATTTGTGGGTCTTGACTGGAACCGCATCGCGCGGCTACACAGCCAAGTATTGACTAGCACATGTGAAACTCACTAACAGCATCGCGCTGTCACATTAAAGCATATCAAGATGCAGCCAACCGACCTCCAAAGTGAGTATATGAAGATGAAACAACAATAACAACAAAGATATTAAATGTAAGGTGAAATTAATACTCGGAAAAAAATCCGAGTCCCAGATGGGATTTGAACCCACGACCCTCCGTGATCTAGTCGGATGCTCTAACCACTGAGCTACTGGAGACTCTATGGTGAGCAAGGGTCAATTTGTGGGTCTTGACTGGAACCGCATCGCGCGGCTACACAGCCAAGTATTGACTAGCACATGTGAAACTCACTAACAGCATCGCGCTGTCACATTAAAGCATATCAAGATGCAGCCAACCGACCTCCAAAGTGAGTATATGAAGATGAAACAACAATAACAACAAAGATATTAAATGTAAGGTGAAATTAATACTCGGAAAAAAATCCGAGTCCCAGATGGGATTTGAACCCACGACCCTCCGTGATCTAGTCGGATGCTCTAACCACTGAGCTACTGGAGACTCTATGGTGAGCAAGGGTCAATTTGTGGGTCTTGACTGGAACCGCATCGCGCGGCTACACAGCCAAGTATTGACTAGCACATGTGAAACTCACTAACAGCATCGCGCTGTCACATTAAAGCATATCAAGATGCAGCCAACCGACCTCCAAAGTGAGTATATGAAGATGAAACAACAATAACAACAAAGATATTAAATGTAAGGTGAAATTAATACTCGGAAAAAAAATCCGAGTCCCAGATGGGATTTGAACCCACGACCCTCCGTGATCTAGTCGGATGCTCTAACCACTGAGCTACTGGAGACTCTATGGTGAGCAAGGGTCAATTTGTGGGTCTTGACTGGAACCGCATCGCGCGGCTACACAGCCAAGTATTGACTAGCACATGTGAAACTCACTAACAGCATCGCGCTGTCACATTAAAGCATATCAAGATGCAGCCAACCGACCTCCAAAGTGAGTATATGAAGATGAAACAACAATAACAACAAAGATATTAAATGTAAGGTGAAATTAATACTCGGAAAAAAATCCGAGTCCCAGATGGGATTTGAACCCACGACCCTCCGTGATCTAGTCGGATGCTCTAACCACTGAGCTACTGGAGACTCTATGGTGAGCAAGGGTCAATTTGTGGGTCTTGACTGGAACCGCATCGCGCGGCTACACAGCCAAGTATTGACTAGCACATGTGAAACTCACTAACAGCATCGCGCTGTCACATTAAAGCATATCAAGATGCAGCCAACCGACCTCCAAAGTGAGTATATGAAGATGAAACAACAATAACAACAAAGATATTAAATGTAAGGTGAAATTAATACTCGGAAAAAAATCCGAGTCCCAGATGGGATTTGAACCCACGACCCTCCGTGATCTAGTCGGATGCTCTAACCACTGAGCTACTGGAGACTCTATGGTGAGCAAGGGTCAATTTGTGGGTCTTGACTGGAACCGCATCGCGCGGCTACACAGCCAAGTATTGACTAGCACATGTGAAACTCACTAACAGCATCGCGCTGTCACATTAAAGCATATCAAGATGCAGCCAACCGACCTCCAAAGTGAGTATATGAAGATGAAACAACAATAACAACAAAGATATTAAATGTAAGGTGAAATTAATACTCGGAAAAAAATCCGAGTCCCAGATGGGATTTGAACCCACGACCCTCCGTGATCTAGTCGGATGCTCTAACCACTGAGCTACTGGAGACTCTATGGTGAGCAAGGGTCAATTTGTGGGTCTTGACTGGAACCGCATCGCGCGGCTACACAGCCAAGTATTGACTAGCACATGTGAAACTCACTAACAGCATCGCGCTGTCACATTAAAGCATATCAAGATGCAGCCAACCGACCTCCAAAGTGAGTATATGAAGATGAAACAACAATAACAACAAAGATATTAAATGTAAGGTGAAATTAATACTCGGAAAAAAATCCGAGTCCCAGATGGGATTTGAACCCACGACCCTCCGTGATCTAGTCGGATGCTCTAACCACTGAGCTACTGGAGACTCTATGGTGAGCAAGGGTCAATTTGTGGGTCTTGACTGGAACCGCATCGCGCGGCTACACAGCCAAGTATTGACTAGCACATGTGAAACTCACTAACAGCATCGCGCTGTCACATTAAAGCATATCAAGATGCAGCCAACCGACCTCCAAAGTGAGTATATGAAGATGAAACAACAATAACAACAAAGATATTAAATGTAAGGTGAAATTAATACTCGGAAAAAAATCCGAGTCCCAGATGGGATTTGAACCCACGACCCTCCGTGATCTAGTCGGATGCTCTAACCACTGAGCTACTGGAGACTCTATGGTGAGCAAGGGTCAATTTGTGGGTCTTGACTGGAACCGCATCGCGCGGCTACACAGCCAAGTATTGACTAGCACATGTGAAACTCACTAACAGCATCGCGCTGTCACATTAAAGCATATCAAGATGCAGCCAACCGACCTCCAAAGTGAGTATATGAAGATGAAACAACAATAACAACAAAGATATTAAATGTAAGGTGAAATTAATACTCGGAAAAAAATCCGAGTCCCAGATGGGATTTGAACCCACGACCCTCCGTGATCTAGTCGGATGCTCTAACCACTGAGCTACTGGAGACTCTATGGTGAGCAAGGGTCAATTTGTGGGTCTTGACTGGAACCGCATCGCGCGGCTACACAGCCAAGTATTGACTAGCACATGTGAAACTCACTAACAGCATCGCGCTGTCACATTAAAGCATATCAAGATGCAGCCAACCGACCTCCAAAGTGAGTATATGAAGATGAAACAACAATAACAACAAAGATATTAAATGTAAGGTGAAATTAATACTCGGAAAAAAATCCGAGTCCCAGATGGGATTTGAACCCACGACCCTCCGTGATCTAGTCGGATGCTCTAACCACTGAGCTACTGGAGACTCTATGGTGAGCAAGGGTCAATTTGTGGGTCTTGACTGGAACCGCATCGCGCGGCTACACAGCCAAGTATTGACTAGCACATGTGAAACTCACTAACAGCATCGCGCTGTCACATTAAAGCATATCAAGATGCAGCCAACCGACCTCCAAAGTGAGTATATGAAGATGAAACAACAATAACAACAAAGATATTAAATGTAAGGTGAAATTAATACTCGGAAAAAAAATCCGAGTCCCAGATGGGATTTGAACCCACGACCCTCCGTGATCTAGTCGGATGCTCTAACCACTGAGCTACTGGAGACTCTATGGTGAGCAAGGGTCAATTTGTGGGTCTTGACTGGAACCGCATCGCGCGGCTACACAGCCAAGTATTGACTAGCACATGTGAAACTCACTAACAGCATCGCGCTGTCACATTAAAGCATATCAAGATGCAGCCAACCGACCTCCAAAGTGAGTATATGAAGATGAAACAACAATAACAACAAAGATATTAAATGTAAGGTGAAATTAATACTCGGAAAAAAATCCGAGTCCCAGATGGGATTTGAACCCACGACCCTCCGTGATCTAGTCGGATGCTCTAACCACTGAGCTACTGGAGACTCTATGGTGAGCAAGGGTCAATTTGTGGGTCTTGACTGGAACCGCATCGCGCGCTACACAGCCAAGTATTGACTAGCACATGTGAACTCACTAACAGCATCGCGCTGTCACATTAAAGCATATCAAGATGCAGCCCAACCGACCTCCAAAGTGAGTATATGAAGATGAAACAACAATAACAACAAAGATATTAAATGTAAGGTGAAATTAATACTCGGAAAAAAATCCGAGTCCCAGATGGGATTTGAACCCACGACCCTCCGTGATCTAGTCGGATGCTCTAACCACTGAGCTACTGGAGACTCTATGGTGAGCAAGGGTCAATTTGTGGGTCTTGACTGGAACCCGCATCGCGCGGCTACACAGCCAAGTATTGACTAGCACATGTGAAACTCACTAACAGCATCGCGCTGTCACATTAAAGCATATCAAGATGCAGCCAACCGACCTCCAAAGTGAGTATATGAAGATGAAACAACAATAACAACAAAGATATTAAATGTAAGGTGAAATTAATACTCGGAAAAAAATCCGAGTCCCAGATGGGATTTGAACCCACGACCCTCCGTGATCTAGTCGGATGCTCTAACCACTGAGCTACTGGAGACTCTATGGTGAGCAAGGGTCAATTTGTGGGTCTTGACTGGAACCGCATCGCGCGGCTACACAGCCAAGTATTGACTAGCACATGTGAAACTCACTAACAGCATCGCGCTGTCACATTAAAGCATATCAAGATGCAGCCAACCGACCTCCAAAGTGAGTATATGAAGATGAAACAACAATAACAACAAAGATATTAAATGTAAGGTGAAATTAATACTTGGCTGTGTAGCCGCGCGATGCGGTTCCAGTCAAGACCCACAAATTGACCCTTGCTCACCATAGAGTCTCCAGTAGCTCAGTGGTTAGAGCATCCGACTAGATCACGGAGGGTCGTGGGTTCAAATCCCATCTGGGACTCGGATTTTTTTCCGAGTATTAATTTCACCTTACATTTAATATCTTTGTTGTTATTGTTGTTTCATCTTCATATACTCACTTTGGAGGTCGGTTGGCTGCATCTTGATATGCTTTAATGTGACAGCGCGATGCTGTTAGTGAGTTTCACATGTGCTAGTCAATACTTGGCTGTGTAGCCGCGCGATGCGGTTCCAGTCAAGACCCACAAATTGACCCTTGCTCACCATAGAGTCTCCAGTAGCTCAGTGGTTAGAGCATCCGACTAGATCACGGAGGGTCGTGGGTTCAAATCCCATCTGGGACTCGGATTTTTTTCCGAGTATTAATTTCACCTTACATTTAATATCTTTGTTGTTATTGTTGTTTCATCTTCATATACTCACTTTGGAGGTCGGTTGGCTGCATCTTGATATGCTTTAATGTGACAGCGCGATGCTGTTAGTGAGTTTCACATGTGCTAGTCAATACTTGGCTGTGTAGCCGCGCGATGCGGTTCCAGTCAAGACCCACAAATTGACCCTTGCTCACCATAGAGTCTCCAGTAGCTCAGTGGTTAGAGCATCCGACTAGATCACGGAGGGTCGTGGGTTCAAATCCCATCTGGGACTCGGATTTTTTTCCGAGTATTAATTTCACCTTACATTTAATATCTTTGTTGTTATTGTTGTTTCATCTTCATATACTCACTTTGGAGGTCGGTTGGCTGCATCTTGATATGCTTTAATGTGACAGCGCGATGCTGTTAGTGAGTTTCACATGTGCTAGTCAATACTTGGCTGTGTAGCCGCGCGATGCGGTTCCAGTCAAGACCCACAAATTGACCCTTGCTCACCATAGAGTCTCCAGTAGCTCAGTGGTTAGAGCATCCGACTAGATCACGGAGGGTCGTGGGTTCAAATCCCATCTGGGACTCGGATTTTTTTCCGAGTATTAATTTCACCTTACATTTAATAAAAATTAAGCAACGAGCTTTATATTTTGATATTTTTGCCGAGCTTTTACGGTGTTGCCATGACAACAAGGTGGATTATAAATCAGCCTGCAATATTTGGTTTCGTTTTATTTTAAGAAAATCTAGTTGTTAGATTTTGTCCATCATTTGTCTCTAGTAAACTCGTAAAAATATTCGCGCGTTAACACTGGTCTCATGTAATTTTGATAGAGGGATCTTCCGTAATTTGTGATTTAATATGTTTGCGTTTTGTAAAACTTTCCTCTGTTAGATTTAAAATTTTTGATGGCAGGTGAGCTCGGCATATTCGGGACTATTATTTTGCCAAATTTCGTGAAATTCTAACGAGTGGTTCCGTAGAAATCAGCACGTTTCCGAGGAAAGTCGCTAAAACACTCCAGGCACAATTTTTTGGTCAACTGCGCATGCGTTGCATTTGACAAAAACAACCAAAAAGGCAGTGTATTTCTTCAATGGTTCTATAAATTATCTATTGATTCAACAAACATTTTTACGAACAACATTTTTTTATTTTAAGACGAAAAACAACACTTTCGCGATCCACGCTGAGCAAAATAAAATGATCGCTGAATAGGCGCCACCAGGAGGGTGATGGGCCGGAGGGTGATGGCATTTCTTTGCTGTTCCCTGCAAAACAAAAACGTCATCGCGCCCAAATTGCGCCCAAATCGCGATTTGGGCGCGATTTGTCGCTTGATGTCGCAGAGGTTTCGAACATGTCCGAAACCTGATGCAACTTGGCGGCGATTTTTGGGATATCACAGCAAATCAAAGCAAATGTCGCACCCGAATCGCACAGGAAATCGCCGCTAGTTTACACTTGCGACAAACGTTGCATTGGAGAGCGCGACAACAATCGCATCTAAACTCGCATGTGTAAACGGATCTTAAGAATCATCCCGTGAATACGAAACAGCGGAAGGTTAAGTCCACAGATCGGCTTTTATTTTATACGCTGAGTTTGAAGTCAGAATTGAAGGTAAAACAGATTTAATACGACCGAAACATCTCAGCGTGACATTTAAAGTATGCATTATGTGAAACGAGATGGATGACGTAATTACACTGGGGAATTAAAACAAAGTTTACTACAGCAATCATCTTTTTAAAACACGTAATACGATGGAAAGAGTGGAAATTTGCATATCTGTCCCGGCATACTTTATTTCGTTCAACGCTTCGCGTATTTACGAGATAAAAATGTTATGATAAATCATTCTTACTTGTTGGGTAGCGAGGCACCAAACCGCAGCCAATGTCCTGATAAAGTTTGCCCTTCTCCATATCTTAATTGAATAAAAGTAATTAATAGTAGAAAGAAATTAAGTATTTTAAATGAACAAACAAAATCCCGCGAATGAATTTATGATGCAACATCGCGCTTTTTAACTGGTCAGAGAGTTTATCTGAATTATATGGACTTAGCATGATTTTGAAAATAAGTGCTATAAAATTTTTGGCACCAAAATCACTCAGGTACTTAGTAAAAAACAAGCACGAAGATGAAGGTTTCTTTTTCTTTTACAACAATAAGCAAAAGGATTTAAATCATAAAATCATATCCACCCATAAAAATAAAATATTAGTGCAGATTGGCAGGGGGTTGGGGGAGGGGGGGTACTCTGTATTCTTTTGGATCTCGCGGTGGTGCCACTGGGAGTCTGAAAGGCTTACCCTATACCGGACCATGTTCAGCCGTATTTCGCAACCGTATTGTACACTAGGCACCAACACTTCCTGCCGTATTCCAGACTCGCTATCATTATGCCACTGAACAGTTTCCCAGTAAATGATACCCTATTTTAGACCAAAACTCTCCGATTACTATTTTTGTTCAATTTCCTCCCGATAGCAGAGTAATGAGTGAAATACTCGTAGTAGAGAAATATTGCACAATGAGTAGTACTGTTTATACTTACTGAATCTTCCCACATAGTCGTCATAGAAACGCTCTCGGGTCTCCACAGCAGACAAATACAAGAACGCTTTACTGGCATCTTTCGTTTTCTGGCCTGGCATGGGCTTCGAAGGAATTCTCCAGTTAAGAAAATTCTGAAAAAGGAAGAATGTAAGGTAATTCTTAATAACGTTCTTGCAAACAAAGGAAGAAATAAGTTAAGAAATAAGATGAGAAATTGCGCATTCATACTGTATTGGCTGTATAATGCTATGTGTATTAGTCAGCTTTGGTGAGTCTCACTTCCAGTCTGGAAGATCTAGTGCTCCTCTCGCTTCCCCAAGGCTCGGTTTGTCCCCCCACCCACCCCCTCTACCCATCCCCCCTCACAAAATTGTTGATCGACTTTTGAGGAAGTCCACGTGTATGTAAAAGGAGTACAATTAATTCACGGTGGATCACGCTGTACTCTAACCCTAAACCCATTCTGGACTACTAGACCTAAAGTTCTGGCAAAAGTTAAATGGGAAGGATACTGGAAAAATCTCACGCTTTCTTGGACTTCCTCCACATTTACGGACACCAATTCCAATTGCTTCAAAGGTTTCTCTTTTAACGGGGATCCGGAGGAACTGCTGCGCCAAGTCCCACGGCAGCCTTCGTCTCCTTTCTGAGAGCGCAAGCGGTGTTCGCAAGTTATGCTCGAGCCAGTTGCACTCTCGGAATGGAAATAACACTGATACACAGGCAACAGATTTATATAAGCCCAAGTGTAAACTAGCTGCGATTTCTATGCGATTCGGGTGCGATATTTGCTGTGATTTGCTATGAATTCTGTGACATTGCGCGACAAATAGCGCCCAAATGGCACTGAAATCGCCGCTCGTTATAAACACGCGATGTGAAAATGCAACTTAAGCGCGACAAAAATTGCATTGAAGAGTGCAAGCCAACAAAAACTTGCAGAAAAATCGCCTGTGTAAATGGGCCTTTAGCAATTTTTCTTCTATGAGACGAGAATTGACTATAGACACAAACTCATCGGCTAGTATCGCTATAGTCTTTTCCCACCTGTGATGGGTGTGGCCGATTTCGTCTGGTAACAGAACAAGGCCTGGGCAATGCCGGTTTTCCTTCCTTTTTCGCGAAATCAACCGAGTACGACGTAGTGCCGAACGAGCCAATGTTTCTCTTCCTTGGAATGTTCAAACCGTAAATTTTCTCGCACTTCGGGTAAATATGTTCAGACGATTCGTGGATCTTCTTGCGCTCTTGCCAGCTGGGTTTGATGCCGACTTCTTCTAATGCTGTTGCCATATTAGAAGTTAAGAAAACAACAATGAAATTTTAAGTTGAATTCATTCCCTTTTCGATTACATATCGACCAACAAAGACATAATTGGTCACTCAATCGCGCTATTCAAAAATTATAATTTCTTATTTCGTCATTATCAATTAAACGTCATCGTTTAGATTAGAATGCTCGCCTCAATAAATCAGATTACCAGCCGATTATACATCCGCATTCTATCAATTCAAACAAAGGCTACAGTATATAAATAATGTAAAAATATTAAATACATGTACATTGTAAAATACCCCAATGATTTATTCAATGAAGTATTTTTGTAACTTTAAAAATACATCAGTGAGGGTTACGTTACAATCAATGACAACCACTTTCGTAGTGTTTCAGTTCTTGAAAATAATGAAAAACATCGATTGTTCAATTTTCCCCTCAAATATGTTGTAAGCGAGAAAAAAGGGAAAAAAGTGAAGCATGTTTAATGAAAAAAATTCTGTTTAAACATTCCTTAATTTATAATCGCATGGATACCGAATATTTCAGTTAAATCTGGTCTGTTTTAATTGTTTGTTTGTTTGTTTTTTTCTTGCCTGTAGTCCAGGCGTATTATTTACATTTGAAACGTAAACGATGAACAAAGGTACACCATAAAAGCATTAAATTTGCGCGAGGAATTTATTAGTAAGTCGCGAAGGACAACTTGTTTCACTTGCAACAATTTGAATCAGAGGCGTAATTGTTGGCGCGAAAAAGTGATTGACACTTCGCAAATTTCACGCGCTCCGCGCGCGTTCATCGTGAACATGAATGACGTCGGACGAAAGTTCAACTCCTACGAAAATCTTTTGTAGAGTTGTTCTCTCGCCTAGACCAAGCGAAGTAATTTGTGTCCTATGCGGAGAAGAAATCCAAAACTTAGGTAACCGCCGAAAGCTGTTTCTTTCACCGACCAAGAAAAAAAAAATACAGAGCGTGTGAAAACTTAGAGAAAGTCCTTGGTTCAACACTTTGTCAGAGCAGCTGTGTATCATACGATACCGCATACGATCTATTGGCCATGTCAGGACAAGACTGGCGAAGAAAATAGCTGAAAACTACCGCTGAAAAATCATGACCCTCCCCCTCAAAATCATCGTACCCCTCGCGCCCCCCCTCCCCCTCCCCCTCCCCCCCTCCCCCCTCTCTCCCTCTCTGCATAAATTATAAACCCTCCCTTATTCACGCGTCGTTTTAAGAGAACAATGCTTTCATTTTTGAACTTTTAAAATGACAAGTCGAAACGGCCCACTTGTGAAGCCGTAACCGGCTACTTGTTTATTAAGAAATGTCTCTAGAAAATCAATGAAAGTTTGCGTGACGAAATTTTAATTTTTGAGAATACGTGGCGAGGCGGCCCGCGAACAGTAAAAGTCAGCAGATAACTTCAACACCACAACACATCATTTCAACATGGACGCCGCCAGGAAGGCTGTAAGCTTTATCGGCAAGAAATTTCATGAAATTCAACTGTTTTCAGGATTATCGGTGAGTCGTCAAAGGCAAAAAATGTTTTAGTTACCAAGGAAAACGTTGACTGTGTTTTTTTCGTGGCCTTTTAGGTGAATCTGATCATAGGAATTGTGTTCATCGCAGTCGTCATATTGACGTTATATTTCTTGAAGAAATTATTACGCAAACGAGGTACGTTTTCATCGTTTTACCTGTCTTATTCGGTAGATCAGCTTGTCTCTGATATTATTCTTTCATATACAGAAGCGGTTGAAGTCCAAAATGAAGCTCTTGTTTTTCCAAAACCGAGGTTTCGCAAACGGGACAAGATGATCTTTTACGGCAAGAAATACTTGAGAAAGGTAAGTCTTAAGCTTAAAGAACGGAACGAATATTTTCATATAACATATAGAGCGATGGGGCCGATGATTAGTTATATTGCTTTTGGATTGAAATATCTGTTGGTAAAGATTGACTGTCGAAGTACATGTAAACTGCGTTTACATTTGACCTCGCTCAGATGTCAGAGACCAGTCGTTTTAGAACATTGTATCAATCTTCAGTGTTTACTCAAGTTACAGTAAGCGTAACTTGTGTTCATCTTGGCGTCGGACCTGTAAGATTTAAACAGCTGACCTTGAGCTTTGTCTAAGCCATTTTCCAGTTGAGTTGGTGTTTATGTAACTATACTACTTTTACACTGCAGGAGCTAGATAGTGATACCAACATTTTTATTTCATTTTGTTTGAATATATTAATTTTAAAGTGTTTTTGCATGAATGAGAGGAGCTTATTGCTAATCAAAGCCCACTTGTGATGTATCAAAACTTTAACATGGCTGTGAGGCTTTTTATCTTGACAAATTTTAAAATCATGTGAGATTATTTTGATAATTTTAAAAAAATCAAACATGGGCTATTGGCCTTTGAGTGATAGTGAGGCATCTAGTGTATGAAAATTGTACCCCCACAATAAACTTTCAACAAAAGTTATACCCCCCCCCCCCCCGCCACTGCAATTACAATTAGTAAAATTCCCCCCCCCCCCCCCCCCCCACCAATCCCTTGCCCTCCATTCATTTCTTGTAGTTTAATAATAACCCTGGTAGCCTGGTAGTTGAGAAGGTCATGGGCACAAGGCTTGGTCACATTGTCTTCAATATGGCGGCTACCAAACTATGTGTGGAGGTCTCTAGTTCTCTGAATTGGCAAGAGAAAAGATCAGAAGTTAGGCAAAATTCAAGTAAGGGAACGTACATGTACCATAGATCATCACGACAATGTCTCAATAATATCAATGTTTTGTTATTCCTGGAGTCTGTTCTTGAGGTGTAGTTGCTACATTGTACCTTTTGTATGTCTTAAAATTTAACCTCCCTCACTTCTCGTGCAAGGTAAAAAATACCCCCCCCCCCCCCCCAATCTTGATGTCCTGATCCTTCTTCCGACAATTTTAAATGGCTGATTCTATCTCTTTCCAAACTTTTCGTCGCTGAAAATCGCCTTCAAAAGCTCGCCATTAACGAAAACCCCGAACCAAAACAAGCTATTAGGTATGGAGGTCTCAATTATCAATTATATAGGCTCAACTATAGCAAAACTTGATTAATATATCTAATTTAATGCTTGTAGGAATAAATTACGCATATATGCGTAACTAGGATGCAAAAGGGTTAAAAGGTGTTGTTATCACTTGGCGGCATTTGGTTTTAACAGGTATTAAAATCGTTCGTCCTTATGCAGTGCTGGTATATAGTGGATGAGCCCGGGGGCGGGGCATTTGCCTGCATCTTCGGTCACACCCTGGGGCATTTGAACAGCGTATTTGTCCCCACCCTGGGGAATTACCCAATTAAAAAAATAATTGCTAATGCCCGGGGAATTGACTGGTGCATAAGCACAGAAACCAATACCACAGTGACTCTTGGTTGCTACAAACTGTAAAAATTTTCTTTAACAGGGCAACTCTAATAAATGTCATTTTTAGAATAATTATTACAAGAAAAATTGTCCATTTTAAGAACAATAAGCACAGGAAGCTACGTGAACAAATTAATATGCAACCTGACCTACATGTAAGAACAAGTTGGTCGCTATGGTTGCAAAACACAAGAGAACATCTACATGTAGTTTGACTGTAAAATTCGTACTCCCAACAGGATCAATGGATGCTTTTTGAAATATATTTTATGAGTTCTTGTTACTTTACCTTTGTCTACCACATTGTATGTACAGTGTACATGTACGGTGTAAGTTTTCTTTTTTTTTTTTACATTTTCCACAGGGCCAAATACTGTAACTAAGCTCTCTCTCTCATTTTTTGTTTCTTCACACCATCATAACAGAAAATCATTTCAAGCCTTTTCCCAAACTCTTCATACGGCGGAGAGTTGAGTGATGGTGGTCATGCCATTATGGTGTTTCTTTGGACAAGAAAATTTGTTCCACATTGTCTCTCTCCACCCAGTGTATAAACCCCGGGGGGAGGAGGGTACTCAACAAAGTTTTGTGCGGGGATGCTCCGCCCCGAGGTCCAAACCCTTACCCTTTCATATGCCGTTTTTTGGCAGAAAAGTTGCCACTTTCATATACCTTTCATTGAAAATGGTACCCCTTTCATATACCTTTCATTGAAAATGATACCTCTTTCATATAACCTTTACGTGCATCTATTTGATATATTTTGAAAGGCCCTTTTTATAATACTTAAATGGCAGTTTTCCCTACCTTTTTTATGTTTCAACTCATGTTTTCACAACCCTTTCCTTTTTTTTCGTGAAATCCCTACCCTTTCATATACTTCAACTCATGAAATCCCAACCCTTTCATATACCTCCAGGGTACTTTTAAAGGGTAATTTTAAAGGGTACCCCTTTTGGGTGGAGCATCCCCATATAGCCCATTATAGGGAGTCCCCCCCCCCTCCAGGTGTCTAAATGGGTACTGGCGACATACAACCCTATGACAAGTAACCCTGTGATGGACTAGCAAAACCAGGGTATAGTTCTGGCCATGTAGCCTGCCTTTGGCTCTTGTGCTGCTTTATCTTTACCTTAAGGTTTATACATTCTCTTATTACTTGTGCAGCCTCGTGCACACTTCCCTTACAAAACTACATGAAGTTACAAAATCTTTGTACTTGTTATGGTGAGCAAGGCCGAAAAAAGCTACAGGTACACCCTAACACATTGAAACAATTTTGTCTTGAAATTGGTCTTATGATAAAATGCTTATAATTCCTTATGCTCAATACTCCATTTTTTGCCCTTTTTTGCTCTCTTGCTTTTGTCTGAATTAGCACAAATGTGATTTGCTGTTTTTTCCAGATTCCTGTGAGTGATTGCTTTACTCCTGTGGCCCCTCCCTCCAGCTTACTTCCCCGCCCTTCTTCTTTTGTTAACAATAGTTTATTATTGTTTACAGATTAAAGACATGTCTCAACCAAGGAATGAGGGATACAGAAGAACCATCAGAAAGAGACAGAAAGTTATGTTCAATTTTGGAAGAGAGTAAGTCATAAATTATAAAGATGTCAGGGCTTCTTATAGCAGGACATTCCAAATGCAACCAGTTTAATTTCCACTCACCCAAAAGAACACAAACCAGGCTAGTGATGATTAATTTATACTCACTCGAAAGTACATGTAGTTGTACATGTATGCTCCTATTGGCGAGCAGGTGAATGGCACATTTATTGTGTTAAGAATAATACATTGCAATTATAAATTATTATAAATTACATTGTATGTGTACGTTGCAAAGATTAGGCAAAGGTGAAGGTTATTGGAGAGGGGGGTGGGGTAGGGGTTCTTTATAGAGAGGGCAGGCTTAAAAGTGCCAGTTGGATCAAATTTTGAAATTTCAATTTGTGCATTTTTCAGATTGAAGTAACATCCATAAACTGTTTTCAATTTGATCAAGGAAGACCCCGTCAAAAATCAATACCCACCCAAAAACAAAGGCACATTCAATTTTAACTGATTGTCGCACCTACCTGAGTAAAAATAGAGATTGCTGTTGAAATGCTAAGCTCAATTATAACTATTTCCCAGGCTGTGATTTAGTTTCTATACATGTAAGTCTGTGGTTTATGGCATATGACTTGTGAGATGGTGTTTGACCCCATTATGGATTAAACCACCTGAGATCCAAGTCTTTTTTAGACTGTTGTGGTCTCAAGTGTAATTATCGGCTTCTTTTTCAGTTCATTCTTCATTTTAGGGTATTTGTTTTCAATCCTACCAGGGTTTAACAGGGGTTTTATGATATAAAACCATGCACTTGTACATCTATAAGCTGCCATGCAGATTGAAAATTAAAAAAAATGTCACAGTAATTTCATTGATAGAAAAGATTGACATCTCCACAAGAATTAGAAAGTACACATGCATGTACTTCATCTCAACAATTTCCACTGGCGAGACACCTCATGGGACTCCAATTTCTTCAGGAAACTTGAAAGTTTAAACTTACTGTGCAGTACATGATTGTACATGTTTCTCTGTTTCCTTGAATGGATGTGTGACTTATTAGAGAAAAGGGTTTTTCATTCAATCTATAATGAATTACTATAGATTGAATACTGACATGCAAAAATGGAGTACACTGAAAGTAAATAATTTTATTTAAAATTATTTTTTCAATCTTTCCATTTTTGCATGTCAGTATAAGTTCCAGTGTACATTACGCACCATTAATTTTAAAATGAGCGGCCAATCAAGTATTATTACTACTAAAACAAACAATTATATTATGTAAATGTTCTGCCCTCCATTTATATACAATGAAGGTTAATTAATACTTGCCTGCACTGTATTTTTGTTTAAAGTCAATAAAGGCATTTTCCATGCTTAACAGTTAACTAAATTGTAGTAAAAACCTAGCCATTTATTATCAAAATAATTATTATAATAATTAATAAAAAAACTTAATATCCATATTGCTGTATGTACCTGTAATGAACAATGCGCCACCTGTTAAAATTATATTTATAAACCAGTCTATGTGCAAAACACTGCAGTTAAATGCAATTATTAATTAATGATCTGTCATCTGCAGTCTGCAAATACCTGTAAAGTGCAGAGCTTTTTTGAATTTCTCTTCATGCAGAAAAACTGTGTAGTACTTCCCTAGAAACCAGCTACTTCCTTGTTTTGTTGTGAATTTGCTGTTCAGCTCTGTTAGTATTTGTGAGAAACTGAATTGTAAGCTACGTAGTGTTTAATCTAGTCATGCAATAAGTAAGTCAGGATTTCACGTCTGTAAATCTATGGAATCAATTCCTGATTTCACTTGGGATCTCTTCAGCACTTGCTTGGATGTTAATGTTTTTGGAAACTGTGTTACTTGGCCTTTTAGGTGAGGACTTTATTGTACAGTGTCATCTATTTATAAGTCATGTTTTAATACTATTTTATGGAATGAACAGTACACATGACTGTACATACAGACAGACTTAGTGTAGATGTAAGATTACATTTCTTTCACATATTTTTATTTATGTTTACTCATAGCCAGGGAATAGAATTAATTCACATTAAAAGCTACGGTAACCATATTACACCTGTGACATTCAAAGTTCTGTACCATAAAAGACAGTTTTCGTTTTACAGACAGACATTGATAGTAAATTTTAGTTGAAGTGACTTACAATATTTACAAACATGTACATTTAACTGAGTATAGAATACCGTGTCTCTGTTATGAAGTGAAATCTTTGACAACATACATTGTATAAACATAATTGGCAATTTTATTTCACAATGTACATGTATTTTTATAGGACCTCACATTAATACTGAATATGAACTGGTGTGAAATAATTACAATGTACATTTGTATGATAATCACAGTGATGTTTTGTATTGTTGTACTTGTGTGAAATTAAGGGAATAATTATACCAGGGTACAATGTATTTAGTATAAACATTTTATGTACATGCATGTACTACAGATCTACCTATTTGTTGATTTAGTAATTGATATAATTATTATTTTGACTTTTGAATGATTCTTAAAATGGGGTACATGTACATTAATAATAACTGCATTTATGTTAAGTCCAGATATTTCTATCACAGATTACAGAAAACATGATTATAATAATTAAAAATAATATAAAATGTCATTCAAATGTACATGTCTGTAGGTTAATCTGATCAATGAAAGGGTTGGTATACTTATGATTTTGTGATGTTAAATCCAACTTATGCCATGTTTGCAAACATAAATATTCCAAAATAAGAATGAATGAAAAGTCTATGCCAGTGTTGAAAATTGTTGCTTTAGGCAGATTTTATTTGTACCATGAATGTACAGTCTACAGCAAAACATGCTACATGTACATGTCTACAGCCTTTATTATCACAGGATATCATAAGACAGCAAATGTCCCATATTCTCCGGATTCTCATTATGAGCACTTCTTTGAGATTACCCTGTGCCATCCACTCTGGAATAGGGCCAATTGAATACACCCCTGATGCAGACTCAATCACACACAAAATGAACATATTTTATCTTTATATACATGTACAATGTAGAGCTGTAATATACATGTAAATACAGCTGCTGCAGCAATTTGTTTCCCAAAATCATTTCCCAGTGTGCATGATACACATTGTAATGCATTTTTGTGGCAAAAAAAGAAAAAAAAAAAACGAACTATTTGCTTCCAAAACAAATGTTGTATGTGTTCATAAAATGGTTATTACATTGTTGGGAAATCATGGAAATCTTTAAATCTACTTATAAATATATGTATTTTATGTTGCCTCAATATTTTTCTATTAAGTGCTAAAACTGCCCAAGAATTTAAACTTGATCATTTGTGTGAGTGCAAGAGTATAAACATCACTTTATTTTTATTGATTTACATGTAATTTCCTTTTTAAGGCTTTTAAGATTTGATGACAATGAACCAGGAAGACAGCTCAAACAACCTCCAGCAGCCTTCCTGGAAGCTGACTTGGCTGAGGCAAGACTTTAATTTAAAATAATTCTTCTTATTGCTTTCCATACATTTTCAAGACCTTGTTGAATGTGTTGTCCCAGAAAAAAATATACCCCTCCCACAGAGATGCCAACCTCTGGACATTAAAAATAGGGAGTTTTTTTCTTCTGGGGGTGAAATTCCACCATCACCCCCCTCCCCTGAGGCGTGAATCGAGCGACATAGTCGCGAGAATCTAGGGGGGTCCGGAAAATTTTTTTTTTTTGCTTTACCCTTTAAAGGTACCATTTTCTGCATTCCTGAGACCCGAAAAGTGTTTGTGAAGTTAAGATATGATGAAAGACCGCATTTTTTTGGATTTTGGGAAAATTTGGGATAAAATCTTAGCCTATTTTAGAGAAAAGCTCCAAAGTCGCTTTTATCCAGGAGATTTGGTGGTCAATCCGTACAGGAGACCGGGAGATTCATTCCGTATCCGGGAGAGTTGGCATGTATGCTCCCATGGAAGATTTTTTGTTGGTTTACATCGTCATTGGTTTTGGCTTTACGACACTCAATTAAAGGCCACTTTTGCTATGTTAATTGCCACATAAAATAATTATGTTTTTGTGTCAGGTGGATGTCAATGAGCCACGTCTTCCCCCTGAGGTGGTTTACATGCTAAAGAGTGTAAAGTAAGTGATACATGTACATGTACTATTATCATGTTCAGTGCAGCTTCTATAATTGTACATGTAATTATTATGGTAATAATGTTTTGTCATTCCTCTTTTTCAGGGTGTTTGGCCACTTTGAGAAGCCTCTTTTCTTTGAGCTTTGCAAATATATTGAGACAAAGTTTGTCCCAGCTAACACTCTTCTGTTTAGACCAGGCCAGGTTAGTCCTTCATTATAAGTTTACAACTTGTCTTACTGTCTCTGTAGTAACAGTGACCTTTGATTTGAGTATGAGATTAAGTAGGAGTATCACAGACGTTAGAATTTCAAACTTGCCCAGTAGGTAAGCAGTAGATTAGGAGACTATAAGAAGGTGCGACAGGTGATTACAGTGTACACTGTACACTGTACACTGTACACTGTACATTTAAATCTAAAGCACACAAACTTTCTTTGAGGAATAAACTGTTTTCTCAAAATCCTTTTTGCGTTTGCATGTTCAAGAACTCCTTGCTTCTCAATTTTCAATCTTCTATTCTTGTATCTCAAAACTTGAGTCATTCAAATTTTGAGATGCGAGAATTGAGTTTCAAGGATTGAGTCAAAACTGACAACTACTGTACCTAAGGTGCACTTACACTTTGCACTTACACTTTGCAATGCGCCTTACCGTTAGCACTCAACAAACTTTTTCACAAGTTAGCCAGTCATACATGTATCATTCTGTGAGTGCGAATTTGACGGGCACCTATCCTCTTGTCGCTTCATAGTCTTGTCGCTTTGTGTATATTGGACATGACTGTTGTCGGCAGGAGTGAAAAATAGTTACAAAATACATGCATGAGGATTTTATTCACATTATGGCTTTACATAATTATATCCTCAAAAATAAATAAATAAAATCATTAAATAAATCGTCTTTATTTAACAAGGGTGACACTAAATAGTCATAAGACTAACAAATCTGTGGCCCTCGGATTCCAGATGGAATTGGAATTTGGAAGTGTTGGTTTTTGAGGGGAGGGGAAAACCGGAGTACCCGGAGAAAAACCTCTCAGAGCAATGAGAGAACCAACAACAAACTCAACCCACATATGACGCCGGGGCCGGGAATCGAACCCGGGCCACATTGGTGGGAGGCGAGTGCTCTCACCACTACACCACCCCTGCTCCCCAGTTAGTTATGAAACCTCAGTTATGAAAAATATTAATGATTATAAGAATTAGCTGGTCATGATATTGTGGAAACTTGTAAAAAAGTTTGTTGGTTGCTCCAGTGTAAAAAATGTTTACAAGTTGCTTTAGTTCTGAACTTCATCTCTTTTGAGGAAGACACCTTTCTGAGATGCACATTTCACCATTAATTTTAAACAAACAAAAAAAAAACATTCCAAAACAGCTTAATGCAAAATACAACTGTACCATCCTTAGCAAAGACTCTAAAGCCTGGTTCATACTTAAAGCAAAACACAACTTAACCGATGTTTTATGTCACCAGCGTGAACAACACATCATAACGACATAATGGGCACATAATGACATTATAAGGTTTAAGTCGTTATATCCTTGTTGTCATGACGATATGTTGCTGGTGTGAACCAGACTTATAAATTTGTAATTGAGATGAACCAACTCTCCTTAACGAATTGGACACATCTCCAAATCTCAAACTTGGACAATAGAAGGCCATTACGCTCACTCCTGCAATCTTTTACTATTAGTAAATACATGTAGTAATTTTTTTTTTCAGCATGATGACAGTATTTATGTGGTCCAGAGTGGAAAACTCAGTGTTTCAGTAGTTGAAAAGGTCAGTGTTACAGTGTATTACCAAGGAGAAAGTAGTTGTTTTATCATTTGGGAAGTCTAGAGAGTTGCTGCATGATTTGAAGGACCTAAACTTAGCTGACATTCACCATTGAAACATCAAGAGATAATGGCCGTTTTTATACTAGAGACGCATTATCCGTCCAGACGAATAATGCGTCTGTCATGTTATGCGTCTAGTATAAAGACGGGACGAACAACTTGAGACACATTATCCGTCTGGACGAACTTGGGCAAATATTTGTAGTTCGTCTGGTTATGCGTCTCTAGTATAAAGACGGGCACAAGACGCATTATCCGTCTAGACGAATTATCTTTCGAGATGCGTCTTGAACGACGCATTTCGAAAGATAATTCGTCTAGACGGATAATGCGTCTTGTGCCCGTCTTTATACTAGAGACGCATAACCAGACGAACAACAAATGTTTGCCCAAGTTCGTCCAGACGGATAATGCGTCTCTAGTATAAAAACGGCCAATTTTTCACATTTGTTTTGAAAGTTGCCTTATCTTGCGTTATTTCATTCATATATTTGTATGTCAGTTCTTGGAACGATTTCATTGATTCAGTTTTAGAAAATTAGACAGAAGCATTCGTTAGAAGTTGATCTATTTGATCTATGCCGAGCGGTTTTCAGTCAAGTGTTGTATAATTTAAACCAACACTAAATTATCACTCTTGCCAATCACAACAGACATGGAAAAGTTAATGATGCCATCAGGACTCAAAGCAAGTACAATCAAGTCATAACGAGCATTAAGTGCAGCAAATCCATTTTATTCTCACCAGTCTTAATCTCCGGAGAGGAGAGTCCTATGTAAAAATGATGGGGTGCTCCTCGTATTTTAGGGGTCAAAATTCGTAGATTGCTTCCGCTCAGGGTGCTAAAATCTATTATCATATGACCCGTACGGCCCCGCGAACCTTTTCTTTGCAAAACCATTGATGAGGGCCGTACGCATTTGCGCGAGCGGGGCCGGAAAAAGCCGTACGGCCCTACTACAAAAGCAGACGGCCTCGCGCGTTAAGATTTCAAGTAATTTTGTCTAAAAAATTGGTCACATGATAAGATACTTATTGACTAAGTTAGGTCGGGCCGGATGGGAAAATATTTGGCTCTCGGTCATGGCGCACGGACCTCGCTGCGCTCGGTCCGTACGCCGTGACCTCGAGCCAAATATTTTCCCATCCGACCCTCCCACTTAGTCAATAAGTACATAAAATGACCACCGTTAGAATTATCGGGGTTTCTTTAAGGGAATTGAGCCGAAAAAATATGACAGAAACTATTGCCATAATAAATTGTTTAAGTGTCAATTGCCGGATGTGTTGTTTTAGAATTGGTACATTGTACCTCTTAGGGGTCAAAATACATGTGAGCCACGTCCATCTGGCACCTTTTAGGGTGTTTTACTGAGGAGCACCCCCGTCACTCCTGGGTCTTAACGTTACCGTGTACCTTCAGATCGAAAATTTATTGAATTTTATTTTTTGATGGCGTCAAAATAAAGTTTACAGAATGAACTTTCATCCAAAAAAAAATTATCGAAAAATAGTGAAAATTGACGGAGAAATGACGGTATAACTTTTGTGGGCGGAGTTTGTTTATAAAGGGATATGTTGTTCTTAGCGCTGTTTTCTCAAAGTTAATTTTTCGCTTGTAGGGGACACCTTAAAGAGCTACAACTCAAAGGGAATTTGTTCGATTTTCCTAAAATTTGGACAGAAGCTAGGCTAACATATAATCGGCGAATATAGTCGGCGAATTTCTTATTTCCGAAAACTTTTTTGTCAAGAGCTATTTCCGTGCGATCACTCCAATTTTTTTTCTCCCCTTTTCGAAAATATTCTGTAACTTTTCGCTGCAATTGAATATAGGAAATCGCCGACACTTTTTTTTAGCGCTTCGTGTCCGGAAACCCGAGAACAAATCAAATTAGCAAAATACAATAATCGCTTTGAGTTATAGCGTTTTAAAGCTGATTCGGACGTTCGAATTTAGACGTCGTAAAAAATTGGTCAATTCATTTTATTACCAAATGGTTTCCATATTTAGATAGCCAGCTCTATAAGCTTTAATTTGATGTCTGGGTTTAGGGCGTAATCTTAAGACGCCAGAGCTGTTATACTGGAGACACCCCCGAAGGTACACTGTAACCTTAATCATTCTTCTGCCTTAATGGTTTGTTATAATATCTGTAGCCTTTTTTACCTTTCTAAACTATTTGAAAGTGTCATCCAATTTCAGCAAATTCTGGACATTAAAAGTGTAAAACACAGCATGACTAACCTCCTTGAATATTTGTTTGTGCAAACAGGATGGTACAGAGATGTGTATGAAAGAAGTGCCTCAAGGAGAAAGTATTTACAGCGTGCTCAGCATACTGGATCTTCTAACGGTAAGTTTATAGACTACATTATTTTATTCAAGGTGAACAGATAAATGATACAATGGGATCTTTATAGGCTGCCCACCATTTATAAGAAGTGGGCCGGTCAGATCGGTCTGTTCCTGAAATAATTAAAGTGATTATTTTTGGCATATATTCACATTCCATAATGCCCCTCGGTGTTTCGTGTGTTTCCGTTAATATTCGCCACAACCTCGTGATTCACGAGAGACAAACGTCGTAGTAAGATCGGGTTATGTCATTGTAGGCGCTTTGCGACAACTGGTATATTTGTTTTTGTTTTCATTAGGGGTACCCAAGGGCTGTGCCTCAAATATGCTGCCGTGCAGTTGTGGACACACATGTTCTCAGGCAAGTATAAAATAATTGTCTTTACTGACTGCAAGTACATTCTACGACCGATTTAAAATCTATGGGTCGGTTATTTACACGTAGACCGTAATTTAAGACAATTGATGGACCTCCACATCTGTTTATAAGTGGGTCATGTTAAGTAGATCAATGTTTTTTCTTGTCTGTACTACTGTATACCGTATCTCTTCTTCACGCTATTTATAGTACAGTATAAATAACGTTTAAATATTAGGATTGGCCAGATTGCAATTTGTTTTAGCGTTAAGATTGTGGGACAGAAAGCAGCTAAAAGCGTCGGAGCGGTACGCAGCTTGTACAAGGTCTTCTCTGATTGGCTGAGAAAACAATAGAACAAACAACACAACAATGGACCCTAGCCCTGAAAACAGGCGACCCCGTAGCTGTCAAACGATGTCTGTGATTGGCGAACAATACAATTGATATATCACTTGAACAATGCCCCTATCCCTAATCCCTATCCCAGCGGGACAAATCTATTGTTTTCTTAGCGAATCACAGACATCGTTTGGACAAGTGCTGGACTACCCCTGAAAACAATAGAGCTGCATGATACCCAGGTCCAATGAAATTAGAGGTTCTAAAGAAATGAGCGGGAAAAACGAGGGGAGACTGGGGAGAGGCCTCGCCTCACTCTCTTACGTGTCTATCCCCCACCGTCGGCATTCACAATATTCTTCCTTCGCGCGTCACCTATCCTTCGCTCCACACTATCTGAACGCCTGGAACAGGCTACCCACTATCTGAACGCCTGGAACAGGCTACCCACTATCTGAATGCCTGGAACAGGCTACCCACTATCTGAACGCCTGGAACAGGCTACCCACCATCTGAACGCCTGGATCAAGCTAACATTGTTTTATACTGCGGTTTTGTTAATCACCGTCTAAAGTTTGTTTACATTACACTATAGCGCTTTGTTTTACGTGCATTTTTAGTTTATACATTGTATACTGAATGAGTGTTTTTTACATGGGTTATTTGTTGCATGTTTTCGACTTTGCAGACTGCCAGGCAAGGCCTTTCAAATCGTGTTTGAACAACACCCGGACTCTTTAGTCAGAGTTGTTCAGGTTTGTCAAGAAAAACTTTGTTTTATAGTTGGATTGTTTACATACCGTACGCACGGTTGTGATGAAAAGCTGAAATACTGTTTGTTTAAGATGCCATTTTGCCCGCAATCCACTGAAGAATATTGGTCTTGCGATTTGCGCACATAAAATTTGTATAATGATGCGATGTTCATCATGTCATAGGGGTGTCAGTAAAACACGGGGTCGGGGCCGGGGTCGGGGTGGGATTAGGTCTAGGATTAGGTATGGGATTAACACATACCTAACACTATGCCTAATCCCACACCTAATCCTAGACCTAATCCCACCCCGACCCCGGCCCCAACTGCGCGTTTTACTGACACCGTGTCATGAGCGTGGGACTTACTTACTTTGTCCGTTTTTATTGTGTCCGTTTCAAAGAACTCTCACCTTATCCGTTTTTGTTTCACAGATTATCATGCTTCGTCTTCAGCAAGTGACATTTATGGCTCTTCACAATTTCCTGGGACTCAGTTATGAGCTGATAGCGACTGTAAGTGCAACTGCTTTGTTTACCAGTTGTGGTCTGTGAACTAGCGCGGTTTTAATTTGATTGAAAGGAATCATTCTGGCCAATCACAATACTATAGACGCATACAATCCAATGAACCAATTAGAACTGGAAGCAAATATATGCAGCCGGCGCCAAGCGCGGGAAAACGCGTGCGAGCAAGTCACGATTGGTTTTGGTTTTATTTCTGATTGGTTGAGAAGGTGGCGCGAGATTTTTTAACCAATCACAAAGCGTGGAAATGCAAAACCAAAGCAATCAAGAAATTCTGTTGAATTCCTACTCTCGGGATTATTGGGCACTGGAACGGGATTTCATGAAAGTGGTCACTAACCTGAAAATACGATATTGCGAATAGCGGGCATATGAACTGGGATAGGAACTGAAGGAAAAACTTTGAGTCAGTCGAGCTAGAAGAACCATACCTTAAGTTCTTCCCATTTTCCCAGCCTACATGTTTTTTTTTTTCCGCTGGTACCACTCTCTACTATCTAAACGCCTTAAGCAGGTTACAAGAATCGCTGGGTTTCTATGATTCGGCCTTATTAGAACGGTTGCAATGAAGTGGAATTCTTATCTAATCTTTCTGGACGTTTACTTTGTTAAGTAACCAACTTTAGGAACTCCTGTTTGAATCTGGTGGCTTACGAGAGATTCAGCGGTGTATGTCTAGTATTAACTGGCTTATCTCAGACTGTTATTGTTGATATATGTTTAGAACCCAGCCTCCCGAAGACGGCCGTCCATCTATGGCATTACCAGCAGTCCACTGAAAGGCGCGAAAACAGACGCGTCGACCAGCGCGGCGGAAAATCAAATGAAATCAGAAAAGAAGATTCCTTTGGAAGTTGATTCTGTTACCAACGGTGCTATAAGAAGTAACAAAGTAGTCCCTGATGCAGCTAATGGTGTTCCCAAGGATAAGGAGGAACATAAAGGTACTTATATATCTCGTGTTGCGCCACGTATGGTTGGTTCTTTGGAAAATGTTTGAAATCACGCGCCCTAATGTTGCTTTTTGTCATGCGCAAATTCAGGAGAACCGCGTGGAATCTTGGGTAAAGAGGGCAGTAAGCCAGTCCCCGTAAAGAAACCCTTACATCGCAGCGTCAGTTTTACGGAGCCTGAGCACGAGCCAAAAGTGGAAAAACAATTTGGACGCTGCAAATCAGCCGCCACGCTGGAAACAATGGCGGGGGCTGGGAACGACTCAGAAAACCTTTCAGGTGACTAATCCATGATTCTTTGTTTAACACTAACTTAAAATGACTCATAATTAAAATAATTATATTAACACGAAATGTAGCGAAAAAGTTAACGCAAAATCTCATAATTTTTTAACCCATAATGCAAATTAGTCTTCTAACGAAAAACAATATAAATAACGCAAAATTTAATAGAATGGACAGATAGTGCCGCGTTAGTCGCAAAAGTGATGGTATTTTCATTAACTGACGCGATGTTTACAACAACTATTATGTCATCAAACTAGACACAGTTCTTAGTTAAAAAGCGCCTGTGTTTTTTTTTTGTAGTGGAGAGTGGGCGAGCGAGTGCGTTGTCAGTCAAAACAGATCGAACGGAAAAATAGGTCGTCATATTTTGGATTAGAAGTTTTATAGCGAACGTGGGAAATGGCTGACTGTTACATGCTACGTCTAAAAAATATTTAATTTATACATATAACTTCAAGCTTTAATTTTTCCTTCCGTCGCTGTTATTTGCGACAAATAACGACAAATGTGCTAACTATCAAAGGATTAAACCAAGTAATAAATGGAATAAAAGTAACAACTATTTAGAGCTGCGACAGGTTTTGCAGTTTAGGACGGCACACTACAATTCCACGCATAATCACATGAAACATTTGGCTCTTGGTCAGAATGCGTGAATCCATCTTTTCGGCCGTTCATTCCCCTCAGAGCTTCGTTGCTTTCGCTGCAACAATTAAGAAAGATGTAATTTTCCGCATGTCACGAGCGTGGGACAACGAAAAACTCTGAGCCCTCGCAAGGAATCGAACCCACGACCTTCCGGCAATAAGTAGGACAGTTTAACCAACTGAGCTACAAGGAGACGCGTGGCTAACTAGGTCATTTGCTAGGTTTATATGTGACAAAAAAAGTTAAAGTGGCTTTAACGTTTGGGTTTGTAAATGAAATCCTACAGTGTGACCATTCAAATGAAAGCTATTGAGAAGTACTTTCCTGTGGTGCTGTTTATGATGCTGTACAAGGTGGTTCTAACTTTTGAGCCTGTGGATGAAATCCTAAAGCGTCACATGATCATTCAAATGAAAGCTATTGAGCAGTACTTTCCTGTGGTGGTGTTTATCCCTTACGTACAAGGTGGTTCTAACTTTTGAGTCTGTGGATGAAATCCTAAAGCGTGATCTTTTCTGTGGTGCTGTTTATGATGCTGTACAAGATGGTTCTAACTTTTGAGTCTGTGGATGAAATCCTCAAGTGTGACCATTCATATGTAAGCTATTGAGTAGTGCTTTCCTGTGGTACTGTTTATTATGCCCTACAAGGTAGTTCTAACTTTTGAGTCTGTGGGTTAAATCCTCAAGTGTGACCATTCAAATGAAAGCTTCTGAGCAGTACTCTCTATACCTCCTTAACGCCTCATGCCCAAAAATGTAGGGATAATCACCGGCCCGATCAGACAGTGGACTTCTAGCTCCTTTCCTTACGTCGTATTGTATTGTTTTCAGAATGAACAAAATACGAAAAAAGGAAATTCCCAGAATTACGTCCTTTTTGCAAACTGATAGTAATTGTTGTGTATTTGTTATTCCGGCAGTTTCTTGGTGTTGTGGAAGTTGTGATCACCAAATGACGTCAAAAAAATAGAACAATACTAACACCACAACACTATAGCTAACCAGCAGTAGTTTCTGCAGCGCCAAGATATACCCGTTATTCCTAAAGATAGTTAAATAAAACAGTTTTGTCTTGCTTGCAGATATCATCCACTCCCTATCTGATTTTGATGCAGCGCTTGGCCGAGCTCGTGTCGCTAGTTTTCCAGAATCCCCAAGCCGCTCGGCCATGTTTGACTTGGAGCTTAGCGACAATGAAAGCAGCCCCACCTCCCTGGAGGGGCGGTTTGACTTCCCGTGTACCCCCGTGAGCGAAGATCTGTCCAAACAGTTTCTTACCATGGATCCAGAGGAGGAGGATAAGATGATGAAAACAGCGGCAAGTGAGATCGCTAAGAGCCTTGATCTACCGGTACGTTTCATTCTTGGAATATTTCATTGTTAGAGTAGGAATAAGAAAAACAAGAAATTAAAATCCCAAAGCAATAGACGGCGAACACAATATCAACAATCGTACATGTATCTATCTACAAACGCCTTACATGACCTATTCTCAAGTCGACACACGAAGCTAGTTTGCTGCCATCTTAAATTCTTGGGCGGCACGGTGGTGTAGTGGTTAGCGCGTCGGACTTTCAACCTAAAGGTCGGTGGTTGGAAGCCTGGTCTCTGCCGTCGTGTTGTTTCCTTAGACAAGAAACTTTACTCCAGACTGTCTCTCTCCACCCAGGTGTATAAATGGGTACCGGCGACAAAATGCTGGGGGTAACCCTGCGATGGACTAGCATCCCATCCAGGGGGGAGTAGCAATATTCCTAGTCGCTTCATGCTATAGAAACCGGGTTTAAGCTCCGGCCGTTATGAGCCTTCTGGCTCGGGTGCGCGACTTAACTTTTACTTGAATTCAAGAGCCATATCACGTGGTCACGTGAACTATGCATGCGTGCACAAGTTTGCATGCACTATGGTGACTTTATGTTTATGCTTGCGCTTATGCTTATGCTTATGCTTATGTCGTGCCCGTTTTCACTGGACATAAGCGATGTTATGCTTGCGCTTATGCTCATGTCACCAGTGAAAACCAGACTTTAACTTGCGACTCAGCTCAATCGGACGTGTCCAAGAGAAACGTGAGCGTCGGCTTTAATCACATAACCATCGTAAGACTGAGTTTCATTTGATATATTTTCAGGACTCTGCATTATTGGAAGGCATTCTTTCCATAGCCAGTATTCCTTCCGGCACCGTCCTTATAAAGCAAGCTGATGTGGTAAGAAAAATGCGAACGGTAGTTTATCTCTTATAGAGTCAATCCCTTCCCATTAGCCTTTGCGCAGTCGTCTCCTTCCTTTGCTCTGTGAAGCAAGGAAATAGCAGACGTCTGCGCAAAGGCTACCTTCCCATCAACGGCCATGTTTTCTTGCCTTGAGTTCTGATCCACACTGTTAAATCGTGTTATTGAAAACCTCGGCATAACGGCCACCTTTTCTCAATAGCTGGAAAATTGTGTCGAAAGATGGCCGTTGTATAGGATTCGAATGTACTTCAACTACCGACAATGAATAAAAGGCGTCGAGATTGTACATGTAGGGTCATGATTTTGACTGCCCATGTAATACATTGTAGCTCGTAATAATAACAGTAGTTTCTTCCTTTTCGTCTTGACAGGACTGTAGTTTGTATTTTGTTGTCACGGGTTCCCTGGAGGTAACACAGAAAAGTCTCAGTGATGATCAAGAGGTAAGTTGCTCTACAATTAGGACATAATTTCATTTGTGCATCACACGTGTTACTGAGGTGGTCTTTTTTAATGTTTTTAATGTTTGCTTTGCAGTACCACTTGTACACAGCCCTCCCTGGTGAGTTTGTTGGTGTACTGGCGGTGGTAACCGGAGAACCTTCATTTTTTAACGTCAAGGCGACCAAACAATGTCACGTGGTCATCATCAGCAAAGCCAACTTTTACAGGTGGGTACTTAATAAGAACATTAATAGTTATTAACATTTCGCTCAACAACGAACCAAGAAAAATAAAGACAAAAGAGTTGTAGCCTGTGAACAGGTAGGCCGTGCCTCCTCGGCTCGCTTCGCTCCCGGCCTTCCTTTTCGCCATATCTTGTACCAGAAGGCTTGTTCACAAGCTAAAAGAGTTGCTACAAAATGGACCAAACTGTTTTATGGTTTTGACAAACACTAATCAGAGTATTCTCTATTTTCGAATTGCCCAGGCATAATACACTTTGTATTCGGTTACAAAAGATCGTCGGGCTTTAAAATTTTGCCAAGTCGTTTCATTTGGCATTCTCTGCATCATCTTATCTTTGGTGTTGCTCTCAAAACCAGAAAAATAAACTGCTTACGTAGATGAACACAATCTTTTTACTTTTGTTGCTAGGAATCCCTTCGAAATGTAAAATGAAAGGAAAACTGTGCCGCCAAAATGACGAAGTTGTGTTACTTTCCACGTTATATCGCGAAATGCCACCAAATATACAACTAAGATGGATAAAAAGATTCTGTAGAGCAAAACAAAAGCAGTAGTTTCGGGAGAAAAAAATGCAGGATTGCAAGGGTAGAAATGTATTACAGTTCAACAATTTTGATTTCGTGTCAAGCGGTCAGGAAATCAATCGTTATTTTGTCTTGCTATTTCTTTGCGTTCATCATTTTCGGGGATTTTTTTCTCCTATTTAATGACAATAAAGCAAGCTTAAAGCAAGCTCCTGGCCATAATCATGAAAACACGATATGTCAGCGTGGACACTGTCCCATTAATACAGTGAGTTTTCTTTGATCGACGTCCAAGAAAACTCAACTTTACCGGCATCTTTTGAAGTGCCGTGGATCACTTGTTATTGCTAACCGCTTTGGTCTTTGCATGGGGCGCGTTTGTCAAAACAGATAAGCTGTTTTGTTTGTAAATTTGTAGAAAAACTAGTGATAATAATGCATACGAACTTCACGCTAGTTTAATAACATGTAAATAAAAAGCAATAAGGCAATAAGCTGATGCAATCTTTTATGGGAATGATTATTTCCTTACGGAGTAACCATCTTAAGTTGTGGGTATTTAGCATGCAGGTTAACTAAATGAGGTACAGCTGTAGTTTTTTTTTCTTACAGCAGGTGTACATGTAAAAATGTTATTTGCACATCTTTTTAATTTAGCCCTAAACGAAAACACCAAATGCAGAAGTCTGCATTTATCAGCCGAGGCAGTTCTGTTGATTTTCGCCTCTGTAATCAATCTTTTGATGCTAACCATTTTCTCGCAGATTTTTACTGGAAATAGTATGGCGTTCATGAGAAAAACCAAAAGAAATAAATAATAAATGAAACTTCAGTTCAAATTAAACCAAAGTTGAACATCTCCAAGCAACTGACCAATAGAAATGTTATCATTAAGTTACTCAGTGTGTGATCGAAAAACAAAAGAGTTGCACGGTTGTAGTACTATCAACATGAATTGTAGCTCCTTTTGTTATCTTCATTGAAGTCTGGTTTTGTGACTAGTCCCTCGACTAACTATATGTCAAACATTTGTACGTTGTCATGACAACACTGACGGAGGATAATATTACTGCGGCACTCTTCTTATTTCAACAACTCCTTATTAAAAATTTTATCAAGCTTGATAAATTTGTTATTTAACACCGCCTCCTTTTCGTACGTTCGACGTTCGTCCGTTTGACTTAGATTAAAAGATTGAGTTGAATACTCTCTAACTTACGACCATCTCTCCTAGCTTCAGCGACCAAATTTATTTTGAGAATCCGTTTCAAATCAGAACTTCGTGTAAGCGAATAGCTTCCTGTAATTAAAAACCTGCTGTCTTTTGATCGCTTAGAAGATCGCTCATAACAAAACTGCATTTCAACACCTCTTAATTAGAAATTTTGGCAAATTTGTCATTGAACGCTACGCCATTTTCTTAATTAAGAAAAATCTGAATGCTCTCCCTTAGCTTCAGCGACCAACTTTATTTTAAAAACCCTTTTCAATCGGTCAAATGCTGTATTCAGAACTTCTTGTAAGCGACTATCACCCTCAAATTAAACATCTCCGGTCTTGCGATTGCTTTGAAGGTATTAACTTTTTCTCTGCCGGAAGTCAAAACCTTTAACACGGTTGTAAAGTTTGAGTCCATCGATAAAATCCTACAGTGTGACCATTCAAACGAATCAATGCTATTCAGCTCTACTTTTCTGTGGTGCTGTTTATTATGCTGTACAAGGTGGTTCTAACTTTCGAGTCTGTCGATGAAATCCTCATGTGTGACCATTCAAATGAAAGCTCTTTAGCTCTTCTTTTCTGTTGTGCCGTTTGTTTTCTCACTGCTGTAGAAAATGAAATGTGGCTTTCTTTTTTCAGTTTTGATGGGTACTCTTGGCAGTGAACGATTTAATCTGTATTTTCTTGGTTGCAGCGCGTCTGATTCCAAACACACGCTTCATTTCCTCTCTGAATTGGCTGTTTCGTAATGAATATAGCCATGGGTTAATTCCAGACGAAGCGAACGCTACTAGCTCCACCCAAAGCCAAACCAAACGCATATTTTTCTTCGTGCAGTTATCGCTCACTGCCAAGTGCACAAACGATGTCACCAAGCTGGGAAACCAGGATATTAAAAACAGCGCTATGATAAAACCAACAGTATTAGCTGTTTTTCGGTTGCGCACTGCTTCAGCAACAAGCTGAGTTCCTCGGATCTGAGAGTTCAGAATTTCGATTTTTCTGGATTGTTTTCTCGCTTGCACGAAGATGCAGTAGTAGCAAAAAATAATTAAGATCATTGGAAGAAGGATTGTTATTATCGTGACACACATCCAGAGTGTTGGCAAGTTTGTGGGGTTCGTTACCATAACACGCGACAAACCAAACACGATAGATACAATCCATACAAACGATACTGCAAGGCAACATCGTGTAGATGTCACAATCTGACTGTACATGAGAGCGGACCGGATCGCGATGTACCGATCCACGCTTACGACACACAAACTAAAAGTTGTAGTCACACTGGTCTGAATCCATAAGGTATCGATGGCTATTTTAAGCGGGTGGTCAAACGGACGAGGTGTTAAAACACATCGTATTATCCAAACGGGATCAATCACCAGTCCTACTAAGAGATCCGCCAGAGCTAACGAGCTTAATAGCAAGTTAGAAGCAGTTCTTATGGTGTACGATTTGTAGACAACCCAAAGGAAAGCTGTATTGCCAAGAACAGCTGGCATCGAGGAAATACCGTACAACACGGCAAGACTAACTGACGAAGAAAGCGATAACTCATTACTACAGCGATTTGTCATCTTTGAAGTTTGATTCAAGCGACTTCAGCGTGTTAATCTCTTTTCTTCCTCAAAGAACGAAGTGTTAGTTTTTCTTGATCGGTTAAGAACTTCATGTAATTGTGTGAAATGGCGAAATAAATATATGATCAATTCTTAATTTTCAATAAGGAACACCTAGAGCGAGTGTTTTGATAGTTGTGAAAGTGCCTTTAACAACGGAGCGAACCTATAAAAGGATCATGGGAAGCACTTTGATGGCTTCAATATTCACCTCGTTACCAGGGCCTTATCCGCGTTCAAGATGGCGGCGTGGAAAAAACACTTGGACAAGGTTACAAAATGCCATTACAAATAACAAAATAACTGCGCCAGGAAACGTTGGACTGCCAATCGCTGGATATAACCTCCGAACACTGAATTTTATCATTTGCAAATTATTCCTTGTTAATTTTTTTTATTTTTTAATTGTAATTTTGTATTTTAACCTGAATGAAAAACCGTGTGTAAAATAATATAGTTGCCTTTACCTTCTCAAAGCCGGTAACAAAAATCTTAAAAGTGAGTTAAATTCAACGTGAGCCAATTAAACGTCCCCATTTGAAAAGTTGGTCGTACTCTTAGAGCGGATTCACTTGAATGTCGTAAAACCAAAACCAGAGTAATTACTCTGGCCAATCACAACAGACGCAGACAGTCCAATGAACCAATCAGAACTCGAAGCACATATAAGTAGCCGGCGCCAAGCGCGGGAAAACGCGTGCGAGCAAGTTACAATTGGTTTTGCTTTTGCTTCTGATTGGTTGAGAAAGTGGCGCGAGATTTTTTTTAGCCAATTACATGCATAGTAATGCACTAGTCCATTTCCGAGTTGCCTTTAGCCTCTCTATCAAAGCGAGGCCAGGTGCGAAACCTTTCATATGAAAATAAGTTTTATTTGCATGTGAATGAAAACTCATTTTCATATAAAAGGTTTCGCACCTAGCCTTACATTGATAGAGAGGCTAAAGGCAACACGGAAATGGCCTATTACAAAATTACTTTCGACCTTCTTTGAAAACTATTTGCATTGAGTCAGCACCACTGAAGGGTACTACTCAATTGGTTTTATTTAAACAGCTTCTTGACTCATGACTGATTATTCTTTGTTTCCAGTGTAATTCGTCAAAAGCCCAGAGTGGTGTTGAACGTGGCGCACTCGCTCATAAGTCACCTGTCTCCTTTCCTGAGACAAATCGACTTTGCCTTGGACTGGATGCACGTGGAGGCCGGTAGAGCCGTTTATAGGTACTGCTGTTGTGCACAAGTTAAATAACCGTAGCAAAAGGTTGTTGATTGTCTGGGGCTGTCAACAGTCTCTCTACTTACAGTGGAATATATCCCGATTTTTCAAACCTTCAAGGGAAACGGAAACGGAAATTGGTTCGAAAAATCGGGAGTTCGAAAAGTCGAAGGTGGTTTTGACTGAAATCAAATCCAAGGAAAACGAGTTTTGTTTCGAATAATCGGGAGTTTCGAATAATCGAGTATTCGAAAAATCGGGATTCCTCTGTATTAATGTTTGCACAATTTATCGCCATCTTGAATATCGTTGTAAGTGGTTTCTGCGGGAAATTTCGCGCGCTTCACAGGAGCGTTTTGGCGAGGCCAATTAGCGAACGATAAAGCCGCGGCAATAAACTCACGTTGCTGATATAAGACACTAAGGACTGATCTTTAGAAAAGGTTTAACCGGGGTCAATAAAGCCTCAACAGACTGTTCATACTCCCCTTTTTAGTGTGTTCGTCGAGTTCGATCGTTGAGTAAGGGTACGTTATTGACCAGGAGCAAGGGGATATGTGATATATTCCCCTCGTGACGTACCCGAGGGCGTAGCCCGAGGGAACGCCACGAGGGGAATATATCACATATCCCCGAGGGACTGGTCAATAACATGCTTATTGTTCACCTTGTGAGGTTTTCTAAAACAAATAAACTATTAAGTTTTCGGAGAGTAACATCCCGTTCAATTTAAATGCAAAAAAGCATGATTCCGCAAGGCCGCATTGGGATCACGGCACATGATGAAGCGAGACGGTAAACATGTTTTGCTTTTGCCAAATTTGCATTGAGCACGTTGCTTCGTTATGAGTAGAAGGAGGGAGAGAGAGAAGAAAATGTATGAACAGTACTCGTGGTCTTCGCCATGGCCCAACTGCACACCTTCTTCTTTCGAAGATCAATGGAGTGGTTGCGGTGTGTTTTCTAAGGGGAATTGGCGGAAACATATTCAGGTTCAAGTGTAAAACGAGGCGTCATAACCTGAATCGAGGTACGATACCATCGAATAATGTTATTACTATTTCGCTTTTTGGTCGCGACAGGCAAGTTAACTCCGTAGGAATAAGATTGACGAAGTTGTCTTTTTATGTAAACAAAAAATATTGACCGATGCCAGAGTGTTTTCCTTGTTATGCCCTATTTTGTCTTTCCGTTTGTGTTATTCTATTATGAGGGGACATTCAAGATGACGGCTAAGCCATTTCCCTTTCGCAAACGGTCGGTGCCATTTAAACGCGGGTCGATGCCATCATTGATATTAATTAGTAACCAAGCGTTTTGTAATGGTCGATTCCATTTCTTTCTAGTTTTTGCCTGGATTAGGACGAAAGCAGGCTATCGTTATTAGATAAAATTGGGCCTAGGTAAAGCGATTATTAGACCTAAGCGAGATTCGCGATGGCATTAGATTTAGGGATGGGTCACCCGTTATAGATGTACCATTAAGAAAAGCACCTTTTACAATTGAAGTTTTCTTGGGTTAACCGGATCAACTCAGTGATGCAGTAGTGGGACATTAGCATGCAGAGGTTCCGGGTTCGATTCTAGGTTTTGTATATGTAATCGCATGGGCCCGAGTAAAATTAAGGATTAATAATCACGCGTGTTTTCAGCGCGACTCGGGCAATTTCTACAGCTTCTGAAAACACGAGTGATATTAATCCTCAATTTTACGAGGGAACATGCGATTACTTGTTTATAACATAGCAAGCAAAATTATAGGGAAACCTTTCAGACTTTTTAAGAGTCACTCAGACTTGAAACTACCCGAAGTGAAAATACTCTCTCGAAAATTGACAAGAGAAACTTTTCAACTCACTGTGGTTGAATAAATTTCTAATCGGTCAAAGATACATTTGGCTGTTATGTACATCTGGAGAACGTAGCCTAATTTTTATCGATAAAAGACACTTTACGACAAAAACAAAACAAGTTTTATTTAAGCGTACCTGTGTTTGAAGTTTTCGCCGCATTGATAACAACAACAAATGGCGAGTTCAAACTTGCTTAGACGTTTGGCAATTTAATTGCTTTCTTTCCCTTTTTAGCCTTATTTTTTCTCCTGTTAAACGTATATTGTCCCTTTCAGCAAAATCTGTCAAAGTTCTTTCCTTTGGTCCGCAGAAATCCGCATATATTCAATGAAGTGATGGAATTTTAAAACCTTTTGCCGCCATGAATGAATTTCTTCGAGGTCTTCAAAGTCGCAAACTGGCCTGCAGGCGCCTGGTTAATCCACGTTTTAACACAAATAATCGCTTCCTGTTTGACGTAAAATGCTGTAATTCACCTGGAGAATTTCTTTCTTACGTATCATCCGATTTGCTTCCTTTTTTACCGAAATATCCCCGGCGAAACATGCGAGTGCTCCGTTCGTAAATTTTCTTCAAAATCCCGCTAAGCCAACTGAATGCAACGTTAACGACGCGCTCGACCAATCACGAGTGAGAAATGTTTATGCTCGACCAATCAGGATCAAGTAATCATGCCCTCTTGATTACCAAAAGTGCCCTCGTGATTAAGGAAAAATGCCCTATGTCTCAGCCAATCAGCATTCAGTAATTTTGCCCGCTATGTTATAATACACTGTAATTGCATTTTTCTTTTTTCTGATAGAAAAAAATCGATAATTAGTGAAAAATTTTCTTAGTGTTGCTAAAATGGCAGCGACCGTTTTTGAAATTTCTGGCGTTTAAACGAACTCAAGGATGGATCTCCACGAACACACTGAAAAACAAGGGAACTTTGAACAGTCTATGTCTCAGTCAGCCAAATTTCAGCGCTTGAATTGCTGGCACTCGAAAATACCCTCTGTCATCCAGGGTATTTTGACGATTGACTAATGCAACAAAAGAATGAATGGTTGAGATCGCTTGCACTGCAGCGCGTGATTCTCACAGTGTCTCGTTTATGCGTTGCAGACAAGGTGAACAATCGAACTGTATCTATATCGTGCTTAATGGCCGTCTGCGTTCAGTTGTTACACAAAGCAATGGCAAGAAAGAACTGGACCGTGAGGCAGGCCGTGGAGAACTCATGGGAGTGGTAAGTATTTTACTATGATATAATATTAGAGCAGTTTTCAACTGAGTGTCGTAAAACCAAAACCAAAGTAATAACTATGACCAATCACAGCAGTCGTAAACGATCCATTGAATCAATCAGAGCTCGAAGCAATTACATGTCGGCGGAGCCAAGCGCGGGAAAACGCGTGCGAGCAAGTCACGATTGGTTTTAGTTTTACTTCTGATTGGTCGAGAAAGTGGCGCGAGATTTTTTAGCCAATCACAAAGCGTAGCAATGCAAAACCAAAGGAATTGTGTAATTTCTTTCGCCACCCAATTGAAAACTGCTCTTTAGTGTCAAATTATTGCTTTGCTTCAGAAAGAACGACGCCAAGAGGTAATTTTTTACAAAAGAACAAGGATGGTTAAGATTGACGACGATTAAAAAGAATTAACCGAAGACAATCTTGAAAAGTATGGCATTTATATCTGAAGAAGCGAAACATTTTGAGGTTCATCCTATCCACTGCCTCAAAACAATTCGCAATGAGTTCAAACCTCATACCAAAATTTGTTTTCCTTAATATCGACTGTCATTTGCGATATGTTTTTTTTACTTAGGTTGAAGTCCTAACACAAGCACCAAGAGCAACTACTGTTCATGCAATTCGGTTCGTTCACTTTTTTGTTTTACTTTATAAACTTCTATTCCATTTTCACATTTGCCCCTAGGGTTAAGCGTACCGTCAAACCCCAGTTTAAGTAATACGGACACCGAAGGGACCACGGAAACCATCCGCATTAACGGGGTGTCCGTATTAACAGGGTGTCCGTATTAACAGGGTGTCCGTATTAACGGGGTCTCCGTATTAACGGGGTCTCCGTATTAACGGGGTGTCCGTATTAACGGGGTGTCCGTATTAACGGGCTGTCCGTATTAACGGGGTGTCCCGGGCTGTCCGTATTAACGGGGTGCCCCGGGGTGTCCGTATTAACGTCCCATCAGCGGGCTGTCCGTATTAACGGGGTGTTCTTATTGACGGGGTGTTCGTATTAACGGGGTGTTCGTATTAACGGGGTGTCCGTATTAACGGGGTGTCCGTATTAACGGGGTTTCCGCGTTAACGGGGTATACGTATTAACGGGGTGTACGTATTAACGGGGTGTATTCGTATTAACGGGGTGTCCGTATTAACGGGGTGTCCGTATTAATGGGGTGTCCGTATTAACGGGGTGTTCTTATTAACGAGGTGTCCGTATTAACGGGTTGTCCGTATTAACGGGGTATCGGTATTAACGGGGTGTCCGTATTAAGCAGGTATCCGTTAAGCGTAGTGCGACTGTAACTGAATAGTTTTGCCGGGGCAATGAGCAGCGTCATATTTTACAACATAGCATGCCATAACTTGCATATTTGTCTCCATGTAGGGATACCGAGTTGGCGGTTCTTCCAGATGGATTGCTAAATACAATCAAGAGACATTTCCCTCAGGTATACTTTGTTTTCCTTGCTAATTTAAACATTTTCTTAAATCCTTTCACTCTTGTGAAGACATGTAATGTAGTTCTACCTTTTAAGTCTGTCTATGAAATCCTATGGTGTGACCATTCAAATGAAACCTCTTCGGTAGTACTTTTGTATAGTACTATTTGTTTTTCAATATTATAAAAATATAATTTATGATTTTTCTTGAAACTCGTTCCTTTCTTCTACACAGGTTGTTACTCGTTTGATCCATCTTCTTGGTGAAAGGCTACTGGGGCAGTACAGGCGAAGTTCCACAAGAAGTGTAACATTACTCGGTATGCCAAACGAACGTTTCCTTTAAGAGCGATTTTCAAACCGGTGTCGTTTAACCAAAATCGAAGTAATCACTGACCAATCACGGCAGACGCAGACAATCCGATGAACCAATCAGAGCTCAAAGCCAATACATTGTAGCCGGCGCCAAGCGCGGGAAAACGGGTGCGAGCAAGTCACAATGCTTTTGGCTTTACTTGTGCGAAATTTTTTAGCCAATAAGAAAGCGTAGCAATGGTAAACCAAAGCAGTCACGAAATGACTTCCAACACTCAATTGAAAACCGCCCTATCATCAAACCTCGTGTTACTTTTTGTTGATTTAAAGCGTTTGCGAGAGCGGTTTTATAATCTTAAAGTTTGAGTGAGCAGTAAATCGTTCTCGCAAGCTTTACATTAACAAAGCAAATACATAACAAAGTTCGACATCGTATTCATATTTCTAAGCATGATTGAAACTACACTGTACATGTACTTCACGAGGTGGGGCAGTACGCAGCTCTTACAAGGTCTTCTCTGATTTGCTGAGAAAACAATAGAACAAAGAACACAACAATAGAGCTGCGTGACACCCAGGTCCAATGAAATTAGAGGTTGTTGAGAGCTAGTTTCGATCTAAGCCAGACGAAACATGTTAGCGCAAATGTCGTCTCCTTGTTGAACGCTGCAATACCGTTCGTTCCCAAAGGGTTTGAGAAGTGAAATTAAACAACAATTCATGCAACAGCGAGTTTAAGCTCCATTTTATTTCAGTTCATGTGTAATTATAAAGATTTCATGGGAGCTTTGTTATAATATGCTTGTAGTTGTTTTGAAAAACAGCACAAATTATAGAAGCAAGCGTCAAACGTGTTTTGAAATGGCGCTTATCGTAGATGAGTACGCCACGCCAACATATCAGCGGTTTCTCGTTTTCTTGACCCTACAGTCTCGTTTTGATGTTTACGAGGACCTCTGACGACGATGAACGTAAACATCAAAACGAGACTATAGGGTCAAGAAAGGGTATGTACTTGGTGTTTCCCTTATTATTTTGTATTTAAACACTTAGTTTTTTATTTCAGTAGAAAAAGAAGATAAAGACAGCAGAATAGGGGATCGAACCCGGGCCGTATGATCTATTCCATGCACACTATCAACTGTACCACCGAGGACTAGCTGCCGGAAATTGTAATTTTTAAGGGATATAAGATAATATGCTGCCAGCCCAGACCATATATAAGAACTAACCCTTTCGATACACTGGAAATACTGGAATCAGTGCTTAACCCTAAATACTAAAATCAGTGCTTCAACCCTAGATACTGTAATCCGACCCTAAATTACACTGCAATATATCTAAATACATTACAATAAGGGATACATGAAGTACCATACATTATGATCAGGGATACACCAAGTACCTGGGCAAGAAAGCGAGAAACCGCTGATATGTTGGCGTGGCGTACTCATGTACGATAAGGGCTCTGGTATCTTAGAATCGCAAACACGTTTACGGGAAACGTGTTCGTTGAAATATGTTTACTCTAAACATGTTTCTGTGCTGATGCGAACACAGCATCAGTTATGAAACGAACGAATCGCGTTCAAACATACACTATTCTGAGCCTTTTCCTTCTTTTACTCTAAAAGTGTGAAGTAAGTTTTACTTCATGTAATTTAAAGTGAAAAAGAAAAGGAAACTAGGTCCCATCAGTGTTAGTTTGTTGAGAGCCACTTGTTATTGTGCACATGTTAGGCAACAGTCTTGCTGATACTCTTGTTTGGTTTATGTATTCTCGGCTTGTTTAACGTCGCGTTGTCTCTGTTGTTGTTACGTAGAAAATCATCTGCCGGTGGATAATCAGATATTCGGAGGATCAAATCTCGGCACAGTCGCCATTATCCCTGCGTCTGAAGATGTACCCATATCTAATTTCTCTTTTGAACTTAGCTTGGCGCTTCACTCTATAGGTAAGTAACACAAACAAACAAACTAGTTAACACTTTCAAATACCTGCGCAGAAAATCGCCGCTTTCACATTCGTGGCTGATCCTTGGTACTTTGGGCTTATGGTTTGTGAAGTATACATGTATGTTGTATGTATGTTTTTTCTTCATTGTGAAATGTCAAATTACAAATCACCCTGGAACGTTAGCTTGAAATACTTGAAAGCATGGTAGACAGAATATACCGCAAAAAAATAAAAAAAAAATTGCTAATCGCGTTCGAAGAACGCAATCCTAATTTCGTGTTGGAGACAAATTTGAGATTTTTTGGTAGACGGTCTTCCAAATGGCCGCCCCTATTAGTTTTTTTCAGGGGCTCATTTCCGCCGGAAATTCCTTCGAACGCGTCTCCATGATCCGGCTGTGATTACTGCTAGTAATAATATTAAAAGACACACCCATGTACATATTTCAAAGAATAACTGAGTGGGATTGCACATGTTTTGTTTTTCTCAGGCCCCACTCTTTTGTTAACTAGTTCATTGGTCCGAAGCAGGCTTGGTAGCTCAGCATTAGACAGGTATGTGCATTATTTATGCCAAGCAGGCTTGGTAGCTCAGCATTTTTTTGACATGTATGTACGTGATTTATGCGAAGCACAAATCTGTGTTTTAACTTTTAGTTGAGTTATATCGGTAATGTGCTCTCACGTTTGGGGATATGTACTAAACAGTACCTCCCTATTATGCTGTTCATACTGTTACTGTGTATAACGTCGGTAGTAACTTTTGAATCTAAAGAGTGTCCGCTATTCACCTTTGTTGCTCTTAATTGTGCTTTACAAAGTGATCCTAAATTAGAAATCTTTGGGCGAAATCATGAAGTATGCCGTTCGGATGAAAACTGCAATTTGTGATTATTTTTGATTTGGCACGTTAAGGAGTGAAACAGAGTTAATATATCAGCTTTTTCTTTAGCGTGTCTTTTGGTCATGTGTAGTCTTTCTGCTAGCTGCCTCTTTTTAGTCAGTCGAGCAGGCGAGCTAATCTTTCGCTTGCTCGACTATCCAGAGAGGGACTGCTAGCAGGTTAGTATAGTTTGTTTCCACGATTTTCTGTTTGAGAAATTAACTTCTTTTCTTTATGTCGATAGCATAAACGAATACCGTCTGTCGAGCTGGTTAGGCCAGCAAGAAGATCTTCACCGTATAGTCTTGTATCAGGCAGACACATTTATGTCTGCTTGGACAAAACGCTGCATCAGACAGGTACTGATGTGTTTTCTTTTATGACTCCTGGCAGAAGCGAACTACAGCCTGATCTCTTAAAGAAATCACTTTCGTTAGCGACGGTTCCCCTTAGATCATCACAAGCTACAACCATTTGAACCATGTGTCAATCAGTCGCTAAATGTTTATGCGCATCCTTAGGGCTGGTTCACACTTGTGATGTAATCGGAAGCGGAGTCGGAGTCGGAATCGAAAGGAACCTTACGTTCTAGTGTAAATCAAAAACGGAGTCGCAATCGGAATCGGAAGCTCGGCGGAATCGGAATCGGAATCGGAAGGATCAGAGGTTTCCGTTTTCTTCCGATACCACTTCTGCTTCTGTCGCTTGCTATCCGCTTCCCTCGTTTTGATTTCCGCTAGATCATTACTTTCTGTCGCTTCCGTCGCTACTGGGAACCAGCCTTTACTGCGCGCGCAATTCATGTCGCAGTGACACGAGCGCGTGCGCCAAGGAAGAAATCTAAACAAATAAAGGTCTGGTAGACGTTGGGCTAACTTTGCTTAGATATAATTCGCTTGCATGCGGCCCATTTTGTAGCTGTACAGGGTTTGTAAATGCCATCCTAAAAAGTTAAGTTTACTTGAAAGGATGAAAAGACTTTAAGTGCACGACGTCTAATTTCCCTTTATGGTGTAAGAATTATTTTGAGACTTGCAATTGGGTCTTGTATGTGTTGCAGTCAAAACTATTCATTTGACTATTTCCTTCTTGTTAGGCGGATAGTATCGTCATTGTTGGTGTAGCAGACGGCAGCCCTACAGTTGGTCAGGTATTAAATGGAGTTTTTTTTGTTCCTTTGCGTTTGACATTCAGTTATCAACCTACAAGGTTGCTACAACGGAAGCGGAGTTTTTTATTGTAGCACTATATCTTAGTGGTGTAACGATTAACTGAATTCTCGATTAATCACCATTCGGTTCGATTCACGATTCTTTGCTTCCACGTTTCGATTTTGGTTCGATTTTTGCATACCTTTTCCAAGGTGCCCTCAATGAGTTATTACATTGTGAAATCAGAATTCAGAACTCTTTAAAATCTGCGTTTTTGATTGACGAGCAAAGGCATTTGCAGTTCGTATGCCATTTTGTGTTGCCTGGTAAAGTTGCTGCCATACCCATTTCCAAATAAGGCAAACCATGTGCAACACGCTCATTGTCACATTCTCAAACATGGCGACGAACGACCAAACAATCGTGATTCTGCCTGCATCTTTTAGATCAGCTGTGTGGAAAATCGAATATTATGGTTTTCCGGCTAAAGACGGTACAACAGATACGTCTAAAACTATCTGCAAGAAACATTTACATAATCGAATCGAAATATTCGAAATCGAAAGGCAATAATCGAAATCGAATCGAATCGCAAGGAATATGAATCGTTACACCCCTACAGTATATCTTATTAACCAGCCGCGAGGACCGTAGTGGGAGAATATCGGCCCGAGATATTGACAATACGCACAAAAAAACCGATCTGTGGACTTAACGTTACGTTATTTCGTATTCACGAGATGGGTCTTAGAGCGCTTTGATTTCAAACTCAGTATGGAAAATTAAAACCGATCTGTGGACTAAACCTTACGTTATTTCGTATTCACGAGATTCCTCTTAGAGCGCTTTCACTTCAAACTCAGTATGGAAAATTAAAACCGATCTGTGGACTAAACCTTACGTTATTTCGTATTCACGAGATGGCTCTTAGAGCGCTTTGACTTCAAACTCAGTATGGAAAATTAAAACCGATCTGTGGACTAAACCTTACATTATTTTGTATTCACGAGATGGCTCTTAGAGCGCTTTGACTTCAAACTCAGTATGGAAAATTAAAACCGATCTGTGGACTAAACCTTACGTTATTTCGTATTCACGAGATACCTCTTAGAGCGCTTTGACTTCAAACTCAATATGGAAAATTAAAACCGATCTGAGGACTAAACCTTAAGTTATTTCGTATTCACGAGATGCCTCTTATAGCGCTTTAACTTTAAACTCAGTATGGAAAATTAAAACCGATCTGTGGACTAAACCTTACGTTATTTCGTATTCACGAGATGGCTCTTATAGCGCTTTGACTTCAAACTCAGTATGGAAAATTAAAACCGATCTGTGGACTAAACCTTACGTTATTTCGTATTCACGAGATACCTCTTAGAGCGCTTTGATTTCAAACTCAGTATGGAAAATTAAAACCGATCTGAGGACTAAACCTTACGTTATTTCGTATTCACGAGATGGCTCCTAGAGCGCTTTAACTTTAAACTCAGTATGGAAAATTAAAACCGATCTGTGGACTAAACCTTACGTTATTTCGTATTCACGAGATGGCTCTTATAGCGCTTTGACTTCAAACTCAGTATGGAAAATTGAAACCGATCTGTGGACTTAACCTTACGTTATTTCGTATTCACGAGATGGCTCTTATAGCGCTTTGACTTCAAACTCAGTATGGAAAATTAAAACCGATCTGTGGACTTAACCTTACGTTATTTCGTATTCACGAGATGGCTCTTAGAGCACTTTGACTTCAAACTCAGTATGGAAAATTAAAACCGATCTGTGGACTAAACCTTACGTTATTTCGTATTCACGAGATGGCTCTTAGAGCGCTTTGACTTCAAACTCAGTATGGAAAATTAAAACCGATCTGTGGTCTAAACCTTACGTTATTTCGTATTCACGAGATGGCTCTTATAGCGCTTTGACTTCAAACTCAGTATGGAAAATTAAAACCGATCTGTGGACTAAACCTTACGTTATTTCGTATTCACGAGATGGCTCTTAGAGCGCTTTGACTTCAAACTCAGTATGGAAAATTAAAACCGATCTGTGGACTAAACCTTACGTTATTTCGTATTCACGAGATACCTCTTAGAGCGCTTTGACTTCAAACTCAGTATGGAAAATTAAAACCGATCTGCGTACTAAACCTTACGTTATTTCGTATTCACGAGATGGCTCTTAGAGCGCTTTGACTTCAAACTCAGTATGGAAAATTAAAACCGATCTGCGTACTAAACCTTACGTTATTTCGTATTCACGAGATGGCTCTTATAGCGCTTTAACTTCAAACTCAGTATGGAAAATTAAAACCGATCTGTGGACTAAACCTTACGTTATTTCGTATTCACGAGATACCTCTTAGAGCGCTTTGACTTCAAACTCAGTATGGAAAATTAAAACCGATCTGCGTACTAAACCTTACGTTATTTCGTATTCACGAGATGGCTCTTATAGCGCTTTAACTTCAAACTCAGTATGGAAAATTAAAACCGATCTGTGGACTAAACCTTACGTTATTTCGTATTCACGAGATGGCTCTTAGAGCCCTTTGATTTTCAGTCAGGTGTATATACCACATTTCATCAACTGCTCATTATTCGGAAACTTTATTCTCCTTGAAGCCGTTTCTTTGGTATGAATAACCGTATTGTTTTCTTTCATTTTCGTTCAGCTGGAGATGCAGTTGGAGAATATAGGTGTTCGTTCCCAGAAGGAGCTCATTCTCTTGCACCGTGAAGACGGCTCCAAAGGCTTCCGTATATCACACACTGTTGACTGGCTCAACGCGCGGGGCTGGATCTGCGCGCATCACCATGTGAGTTAACTATAAACACTAATTTCCAAATGTTTGTTATCAATCGCGCTCGATTGTTAACCCTTTCACTCCCAGAGTCATTTATGAAGACATGTAGTGTAGTTCTAACTTTTGAGTCTCTGGACGAAATCCTATGATGTGACCATTCAAATGAAACCTCTTCGCCAGTACTTTTGCATGGTACCATTTGTTTTTCAATATTTTACAAAATGAAATTTTGGATTTTTCTTGAATTTTTATTTTTGGCACTCTTGGGAGAGAAAGGGTTCAAGCAGTGGATAAAACTAAAACTCGTTCTCAGGTTCTTCTCCGCTTTCAAAATGGCGGGTCTGGCCAAGAAACGCCTGGACAAGGCTGTCAAAAAACTGTTTTGGAGGAAGCCGTGTTTGTTTTCTTGTAATCTGTAACCATTCTTCAAACGAAAAACGAAGACATTTTATCATGTTTTACGCGATAAAATAACTCCAAGATGTTTGGGGTATTTTGGCAGCGCTGTCTAGGGCCTTGACGTTTCTCTGGCCGCAATTTTGTACGCGGAGAAGGCTCTTGAGACGAAGTTGGTAATAATTCTTCTATGGCATAATCGGTTATGATCAGTGACGATCAAGTGGAAATGAGCATTTAATTGCGCATCGTTGTTGTTCGGTATGACCACAGAAGTTTTTCGTTGTTCATCAGCGATTTTGGCGATCGTGCGCGTTAGTAGGCCTTAGACAGTTGTGTTCACACAGCGTTACCTTAACATCTTTTCGACGTATCATTTGTGCAGTGTCTAATGCCAGCTAGATATGTTGTTGTTTATGTTTATTTTGTTCAGTGATCAATTTTCTACTTATTTTCACATTTAGATAGTTGTTGTTGTAATGACTTTTTTTTTATCGCAGGTTCGTTGCCCAAAGAAAATTTTTGGAAGACGTCCTTTGTCTGAAAAAGTAGGAAGCCAAAATTTTGGAACGTTTATGCAGTCTGTTTGTTGTTGTTGTTGTTCATTCTTCTCTTATTGGTACTAAATGTTCCATTTTTTTATTTTTATTCACTGTAGTACACTCAGGATCCTGCGAGTTACCCTTTGCCAGACAGGTAGATAAAGCCTCAAGTTTTATTGTTGTTGTTGTTGTTGTTGTTGTTGTTGTTTACCGTAGTTGAGTGGAACCATTTATGGCTACCTCGTTGTTAGTTGCATGATAGTTCTGTTCGGCCATGTTGTGACTCTTAAGTGACCATGTACGTTGTAATGCAGCCACTTTAATACCAGTAGACATAATACATCTGCAATAAATTAAAACAAGCATACAAAAAATAGATATGCGTTACTGAAAAATTTCCTCTCATGAAGTAATATATCAAACACGAGAAAGAGTGTTTCATTAGGATATCCAAACACCGAGTTTTTTTTAACCATCTTCGATGCGTTTGGATACCTGATGAAACACTCTTTCGAGTCTTTGATAAAGCTTTTCAAACTGATCATACAGAGAAAGCAAAGGAATAAACTCGCCAAAATCTAAGCTAATTAAGACTGGGTTTCCAAACCAACGTCACCCTTTACCTTATTAAATTATTATTATTATTATTATTATTATTATTATTATTATTATTATTATTAGTAGATTAACAATTATTATATATTATTATATTATTACATAAATGAACTTTTATAGCTTTTTCCTGCAAGTGTACATAAAATTGATGTTAAGGCTTAATCGATTTTTAAGAAATTTGTTAATAAAATATTGCTTATTATTAATAATAAAAAAAAAATTATTATTATTATTATTATTATTATTATTATTATTATTATTATTATTATTATTATAACTTTCTTTGTTCAAACGAGATGAATTATTAATGAGTTTGAGAATCATGAAGCAAGTTTTTTTAAAAATAGCTGCTTGCCATCTCGGCGCACAAGCTTCTTCTGAAGCTAACACAACAGCTGCATGGCTAGCTGTTTTTAGTCAACACGTAATATGTGATATACTCACCCTGAGTGAATACATCAGCGAAAAAGATCAGATAGTTCTACTTCTTTTTCTTTTTTCACACCCTCAGGAACTCAGATTTTTCACGTCTGGCTCGGAGGCTGACCGGAACATCCATTGGATTGATTCTTGGAGGGGGAGGGGCCAGGTAAATACCAACGTTAACCCTTAAATCACCGATTTCAAAATGCAAATTCTCCTTCCTTGTTTCCATATGTTTCTTATAGTAGTAGTGAGAAGTTGTTAAAATATCAAGAATTTTGGGTGTTTATACGTGTATCCTTTATTCTCTTGACCTCTGTGATTGATTAAGCATTGATGTTACAAGGAGAAATTTGGTGCTGATCACAATAAGGGCGTAGGGTTGATACGCTTGTTCTAGATGAGAAGTAACGCATTCGACTCATTTTCAGTTATTTTTGCGTTTCTTGCTCATTAAAAAAAAACGAACAAACAATTATCAATTTAATTGTAGATTCGTTGCTGCGCTACTGGTAAACTAATGATTATTTTTGGTTTGTTTTTCAGAGGATTGTCTCATGTCGGAGTCATCAGAGCACTGGAAGAAGCAGGTTAGATGTCCCTTTTTAACCCGTGAATACGCGCATGCGTAATGAACGGGTTATCGGTAACGAAGACAGATATGCAAATGAGCACTCACTCGCTCACTCGTTCACTCGCTCACTCGCTCCTTCCATCAGCTGTAAACTTTGTGACGTATGTTTGTTACGAATGCGTTTTGTAACAAGAATAACGTAAATCCAGCGATAACAATAACTAAATTGTTGTAAACGAATATAAATAACAATAAGCTTAATGATGTTTCGCATCTGGAGTCTTAAATGCAACGATAAAATCGATGTGAAAGGATTTTTCAACCGAGACACGCGTTTTGATATGTATCTACCTTGAAGTAATGAAATTTATCCGGTTCCAAGTCAGTGATCACGGTGGCCGAATGGTGTAAAGCGCGGACCGTTAGCCGAAAGTTCCCAGGTTTGAGTCTCGCTCCTGTCGTCCTTTTTTTTCTTTTTTTTTTATTTCTTCTTCAGACTGAACATTATGAAAGTGATGTACCGTATTTTTCTCTTTGCGTTTGTCAAAAAACCTTACGTTTAATTTAAAAAAAAAATATTGAACCGTGTCAGTGTGAAAACATAAACGGGTTGGCTCTTAGGAGCCTTTGATTAACTTAGAATACGTGAGGCGTTGAGTGAGTTAGCATAGGGAAAAAATATGCAAATTGTCACTTGGTCGAGTAAGCGATGTTTAAGTAATGCTTCTCATAAGAACGATAGCAAACTCCAATGTTCTGCGGCATTGGCTCTTTCCCACATAGAATATCTTTGATTTCAAGAATAGAGGAGGAGCTGATGGTTAATAATTATATTTCATTATAAAAATAAAGAAAATCCATTTGCGTCAAATATATGTTAGGAAATGTTCGTGCTTAACCAATCAGAATAGCAGAAGACAATAGCTAATAATTTTGCTTCTTTGATGAAGTTCTCCAAATACAATATCTTTTAAAAATTGTATGTTGTGCGATTGGGTCTCAAATTACTTAAAACCTTAAAAAAATTAGACAAAATGCACCTTGAACCTTAACTTTTTAGCGGTTTTTGAGTCTAGGCCAATGAGATCACTAGTTGTAACAATGAAAATCTTGACATTCCATCGTGCTTGACATTCTATTGCCGTTCAGCGCTATCCTTCTTATGCGGATCGTTACTTAATGGTCATCTTCCTTTACTATGGGGACGGCATTGCAGGGAGGGGAGTGGGGAGCTTGTCGCAGGGGGTGGGGGATAGGTGGCGCAAAACTCGGAGAGGGAATGTCCGAAGGTGTGCAGAATCTTTCATTTAGAGCGTTTCGTATTCACGAGTTGGCGTGTAGGAACCTTTGCCGCGCAAACCGCTGCACGAATAATGCACAGTGTAACAACGCCTTAAAATAGGAACATTTAGCGTGGTCTTGAGGCCTCATTTGTTATTTCTAATGTGTAATCGATCACGTGTTTGCAGGCATTCCTATAGATATGGTGGGTGGCACCAGCATGGGGTCCTTTGTTGGAGCAGCTTACGCCGAGTTTGGTGACGTCAACAAGATGAGCCAGAAGGTCCGCGAGTGGTCAATGGTAAGAGCTTGTAATGTTTTTTTTTTTTTTTTCGTAATCTTAATAGCATACAGTCGAAGCTCTCTGAGAGATCACTCTGGAAAGCGGACAGCTCAACTTACGGCCGCCTTGACAAAACCCCGTTTGAACAGTTGCGGACATTTCTGCTTGGGAATACGAACCCTCGGGCATACACTAAATGTTTTTTTTGAAAACCAAAAGGAAGATATGAAGTGAATTTACGAAGGGTAATTAATCGTCAATAACTTTTAGTGTTCCAAGACATAACAGCAGAACTGTCCATCAGCGTTAAAAGGCTTTTATTTATAGCATACTTGAAGTAGTATTGGACCGTTTTATAAAACTGGACTTTTTCAGTAGAGTTTTACTTGATGCAGATGTGACTTGTGCCTCTTTAAAGTGCTACTTTATTTTCTTTCCTTCCGTTCGTTTGTAGGATATGACGTCAATTTTCAAGAAGATCTTGGACCTCACGTATCCATTCACTTCCATGTTTTCTGGTGAGTTTTTTTTTTATTACTTTAACAATTTCTCTCACTGTTACTTTACTCTAGACGCCGGTTTATTGTTTTGTTCTTTTTACAGGAAGTGGATTCAATGCGAGCATAAGAAGTACATTCGGAGAACGACAAATTGAGGTAAATACTCTAGCACAGTAAGGCTTACCCTTGAACGTGCAAGCTATTCCTGAATTCCTATCAATTAAAATAGAAAGCATCCAGAGAGGAGCTCTGCATTTGCTGACTTTGTTTCCATTAACACAAACGGTGAAGCATTCGTTTTCCCATGCGAATGAAAAACAATCAGTGAAATTTAAAAAAAAACTTCTGTTTTTCTGCAGTTAATAATTTTATCTTCGGTTTTCTTCACAGGATCTCCTGCTACCTTACTTTTGCATCACAACTGACATCACCTCATCGCGAATGAGAGTTCATACTGACGGTAAGGCGCATCGTTGTTTCTATTGTTGTAATAAACTGAATCCGCTAACAATGGAAAGGGCGTGACACAACCACTTCTTTTTCAAAAAGAAACACATTAAACACGTGGCCAGCAATCAATTAATCTACAAAATAAATTAGTACGTGGGGCGTACTTGTGACCTAATCCTATGGTAGTACCAGTACGAGTCAGACAAAGGAAAGAAAACCAGCAGAAAGATGAAAATCAAAGTTTAACGCACCTTATCAACTCAATGAGCCAGTCAGAGGGCGAAGTAAATCGATGCATGATTAGGCTTGGTTTTGCTTTCAATTGGTTTTGACTGACAGTGACTACAGCATGATAATGCAGAATTTTGAACGAGTTGTTAACCCGTCATCCTTTTCGATAGTGTCTGTGGTCACACTAAATTTTGTCCCCCGAGTCAAATTTAAAGCTGACCTCATTACATGGATGTTATAGATTTAGTGCACAAGTGGAGTAATTTTAAGCAAACTTGGACGTTTTTTTTTTTCGGGTTTTCATTGATGTAAATATGTCTTTTGCCTGACTAAAAATAGGTGAAACAGCGCCTTGAAGTTTTGAATGATAGTCAAGGAATTCAGAAATGGTTGACGAAGCCGATTTCCCCGCCCCGCCCCACACCCCTTCGATAAATAAAGGTTATTCAGCGTAAAGCGTAAAGTTGTGTAATACCGTATCATATTTCGCGCGTTTTGGTGCGCATTCGCAGTGTCGTATAATAAACAGCTGCATTCCATTTCAGGCTGCTTGTGGCGTTATGTCCGTGCAAGTATGTCCCTGTCAGGATATTTACCTCCGCTGTGTGACCCCAAGGACGGACATCTGTTACTTGACGGTGGATACGTCAATAATTTACCTGGTGCGTGTAGTTATTACCTCGTCGTCTGATATTAAATTCAACTACATGTCGGTCTTCTTAAAGGGTCTGTCGCGCCGAAATAACAAACTTTCACTTGCCTTATTTCCACGTTATGTCGCCAAATGCCACCTAATATACAACTAAATTGGATAAAAAGATTCTATAGAGCAAAACGGAAGCAGTAGTTTGGAGATAAAGTGCAGGATTGCAAGGATGGAAGTGGATTACAGTTCATGAAATTTGATTTACTGACAGGCCGTCAAGAAATCAAAATGCCATTCTTGGAATTTTGACTTTTTAAGCCGTTATTTTGTCTTTTTTGTTATTATTTTTTTTGTTTTTATTGCTTTTGGCGATTTTTATGTCAAGATTATGCACTTATTGACTGAGTGGGAGGGCTGGACGGGAAAATATTTGGCTCGAGGTCATGGCATGCGGACCGAGCGCAGCGAGGTCCGTGCGCCATGACCGAGAACCAAATATTTTCCCGTCAGGCCCGACCTAACTCAGTCAATAAGTATTTTATAATATGACTAGAAAGTACAAGAATAGTCGTGCAGTACGAGGTCACTTGAACTCGAGCGGGGCCGGACGGCTTTTTCCGGACCGGCTCACGTCAACCCGTCCGGCCCCGCTCACGTCACCTTGCGATTCTATTTTCCGTAGGATTGCGTCAGCGGGGCCGTACGGTCATATTATAAAATAGAGTAAGCTTAAATCACCCTTCTGGATATAATCGTGAAAACACGATGCATCTGCCGGGACAGTGTCTCTTCAGGTCAGTCTGAATAGGGAAAAAATATATATATTTTACAAAGTCAGGAAACAAAAACCTTGGTCGCGTGAATATGAAAGTGGGAACACAAACTGTAACGGGACATTGTTGGATCAGTGTGAAAACGTTTAGGTAAAAACTTATAATCGGATTGGTTGGAAATTTTGATATTGTATAAACTGAACAGGGCTTTCTAATACATGAGGACTAAAGTAAATAAAATTTCTAAACCCTTCACAAATGCATTTCATTATGTAAGAATTTACGATATTGAACTTTAATACCATTGTCCGTGTTTTCTCATTTTTTTTCGCCTCAATCATGAAAATTCTTCTTTTTAGCGGATGTGATGAAAACCATGGGCGCACAGACGATCATAGCAATCGATGTAGGATCGGAGGATCCCGACGACCTCACGAACTACGGAGACCAATTGTCGGGCTGGTGGCTACTGTGGAACAAGTGGAATCCTTTTGCTGAAACCGTCAGGGTAAGGCTAAGTTTAAAACAATTCATCTTTGGTAATATAACAAGCACTTTCACTGAGAACATGTATTGGAAAATTGCAAAATGATCCTTCTTTTCATCGGTTATTGATCCATCATTCCCGCAGAAAAGCCCCCCTATCTTTACTTCCCTCTTCTCTGGCAAGGAAAGTTGTGGTAGCAGGCCCAAAGTGACAACTGTCTGTTTATTTTGAAATTTTCAAAGTGAACAAAAATTGATACATGGATTTTCTCGGCTCTTCTCTTTCCAAGTGGCAACCATGAGACATGTAGTGTAGTCTGTCGATGAAATCCTATGGTGTGACCATTCAAATGAAACCTCTTCAGCAGTATTCTTGCATGGTACCATTTGTTTTTCAGTATTTTACAAAATGAAATTTCGGATTTTTCATAAATTTTTACTTTGGGCACTATTTGTTGTTAAAGGGTTAATCAGCCCACCTTCACTTTTATTAAGCGAATAACATACAATATATAAAGCGCCTTTGTATTTCAGGTTCCTGACATTGCGGAAATCCAGTCTCGTTTAGCGTATGTGTCATGTGTCAGACAACTTGCTGAGGTGAAGGAGAGTAGCTACTGCGAGTACATCAGGCCTCCTATCGATAGGTAATGCTACACATAGCAGAACAGTCTCGATATTCTCCTCAGAACACAGTGTTTCGTACAGCTTGTCTCACAAGTTGTCTTTGTAGAGTAGCATTCCTTGAAACGTACAGTTCTTGAGATTTGCCGTTACCACAGTCATCGTTGCAAGACGAACTCGGTTCTACTTTTCACAACGATAGCGGTAACGAAATAAAGGCTAGATTTGTTCGATGCAGGGTATATTACACTAAGCTTCTTGTAGTGGGACATGTTGCACAAAAAGTAGCGTAAGGTAGCACCACCTTCACACATTCGCTTTGAGAATGTGTCGACTGGCGCAATTGTACATTCTTGGTCTCTCTTTCCTCAAAGTAGTACCCGTAGGCTTAAGAAATAGGAATAAGGTGGCTAAATGACGGTACACACATGCATGTATAAAATAACGTTTGTTCCATCGATGGTTCGATTAATTAACTTAGTACATTGAAGGTTGCTGCAAAGCTATTGATTAATAGATTGGTTCCTTGATTAATTGATTGATTGATTGATTGAATGATTAATTGATTGATTGATTGATTGATTGATTGATTGATTGACAGATTTAAGACGTTGGAATTCGGACGCTTTGACGAGATAGTGGTACGTATATGTAGTTGAGTGTGAGAAAATAGATGCATAAAAACTACTTATTTTAAGTCAACAAAGTTATTCCCTCAAATAAATCTTTACCAGCTTCAAACTTGGAAAATTGTTTCTTAGGATATCATTATTTTTAAGCCGTCACAAACAATAATGGACATCAGAATAAGCAAAATATATTAAAGACGTAGTTTTGCTCAATATGCATTTTCTTGATGTTCAAAAATGCAGTATGTCTTGCCCGTTTGCATCAGCCATGCCAGTCGTTAAACGTTGCTCTTAGCCGTTTATTCAAGTAACTTATTTATCAGGCAACACTTAAGAAGGTATTTTAATATAACAAGTTTCAATATAGAAAAGAGGCATGAGGCGATGTAATTCCTTTCCACCCGATTGAAGTTTTCCCGTGAGAAAAAGCAAAATCCGGAAATTAGAAGCCTCGCTCCCGTGCAAACCAAAACAACAACAGAGGCGTGAAGCATTGTCTACAATACAGGACGAAATTACAGGACGAAATTACATTTTTCATTGCACTAATGCTCCTTTTCCTCTTCAGGACGTGGGTTATCATCACGGCAAAACTGTTTTCAGCGGCTGGACCAAAGGAAACAGATTACCCGAAATCCTCAAGGAGCACCCATCTAGGAGTCACATGACCCATGTGTACGCGACCGCACAGCCTGCTGGGAAGGTAAGGAAACCTGACAAACTCTTGCAGAGTATTTTGAGAGCTTAAAATTTCGCGAAGAATAGAATGACTAGCCAAACTACTTTCAAGAATAGCCCAATTTCGATATATTAAAATTCAACTTGAAACAAAAGACATCACTACGAGGCTTAGGGGAATGATATAAGGGATTTATATGGTTTATTCCCCTAAGCCTCGTAGTGATGTCTTTTGTTTCAAGTTAAATTTGAATATATCGAAATTGGGCTATTCATTAGACTTTTTTGTTGTTAAACCCTTGCGAAATATATTCAGTACTTTTGAGAAAAATAGCCTTGGATTTCTTTAAAGCTGTAAAAAAATATATTTATCTTGACATCTTGCACACAACTAACCCGCAGTAAATCATTTAAATAAACTATTTCACATCGAGTCAAGCCTGAAGTCAATAAACCTGGGCTCCACGTCAGTTTTTCAATACATTTTATTATGTTATCTATAACTTTGCAACATTCAAAACCATAATGTATCTTTTTTAGATGGTTTCTGACATGCTGTTGAATTTTTTGGCAAACAACCATAACTGACTTGTTATGTTCAAAATAAAATAAATGAGTTTGGAATTACTTTCCCCTTATTAATAAACATCTTTTAATTGCGATTTTCACTACTATTTTTCGTCTCGCTCGCTCCGCAACTTCAACATAAATCGAGCCGTGTGAAAGAAATCGCAGCTGTTGCTTGCTCGAATTTAGCTGCGATTTCGCAGCGCAAATCGCCCGTATAATTGGGCTTTGGTTTGCAGCCTTTGAAATCAAATTAACCAAACGCTTTAATATTTTTTTTAAGCTGACGAACAGCAGTACCTTCACCAATTTAGCGGAGCAGATATCCCGGATTGAGCCTCCCTATCCCCATGATTGGTTACCATACTCCGCCTCGGAAGATATGCTAAGTACCAGTGCCCCAGTCGGTCATCATATGTTCTCGGCCTCGGAAGACGATGAAGAAGACGAAGATGACGAGACCATGGTACGAGTGAGACCGAGAACAGGCTCTCTTTCCGAACATGAAGATATATTGGCTCTTAAGGCGCAGGCTCAAGCGATCATTCGACGCGAAGAAGCGGGATATGATGTAAGCCTTTTTTGTTCTTTTTTATTTAGCTATTCCCCACTCCCTTAAAGTGCCTCCTTGGGTCTTGAAATATGTTGATGTCATTATTTTATGTAGTCTTAAAGTTCCAGCGCCCATCATTCACCAGACTTTCGACTGCAGTCGCTGTGACAAAGTTTGTCTGTCACAGATAGGCCTAGTCATTCATCAGCAGGAGACGGGGACAACAATAACGCCTTTCCTAAATCTTCGTTCGCGAAGTCAAGCCTTGGAAAGTGTGACCATTAAAACCTATCAAATGGTACTCCATGTGGTACTGTTTGTTGTGTAGTGCAGGGCACTCCTTAGAGCTCTGTCCATTTGTTAGAACTGGCCAGGCAGATCAGATCTGTCAGTTTGTAAACAGAATGCATCTTTTGAAGACTTATCCCTACAATTCCATCATAAAGATGCATGCTATCTACGAATTGACCCGTCTGGACGGCCACTTTAAAAAAATAATGGCATGCTTTTTACGGACTGACCGCCGGCCGGCCAGGTCTGACAAATGGTAAGCGCCCTTAGACATTTCAGATGAATACCATGTTCCCCTCGGCGAACATTGAGGTTCTCGGGGATACAAAACTCAATGTTTCCCTTGGAGCCAGTCATTAAGTGCTTAGTGTTACCTCTCAGTAAAGTGCGGTGTCCTGCTTACCACTGATCTCCTAATCATTATGTTTTGCAGTCGGATGACACCCACCTGCGCAGACGAATGGGTCCACTCAGAGTCAACACTATTTCATAAGCTCCCGACTCATTTACAATGGTGCGGCGAATACCTGTAGATCCTGTATGGGCTTCAGTTTCTGGATATGAAAACGAAAGGCGCTAAGGAATTCACGCATCACGGTGAACTCGAAATCTAATAAACTTTAAACGAATCGGACAGTCACAAGGGAACATCAAAATGAGCAAAAAGAAATTGTAAAATGGCTTAAATGAAAATTAACCAAATAGTTTCCGAGAGGAAATCTCCATGATACAAACGGCGTCTAGTTTTGTAAAAGTGTGCAAAAAGAAACAACGACATCAAAAGAGGAATTTTCGGCATTTTAGAAGACTTTTTCAACAGAATACTCCGAAACTAGGTAAAATTGTCACCCTTCCACGAGGGCATCATCATTCTAAAGCGGTTTCAGCATAACCTAGCCGAACCAAGGCATTGTAGTTAAAAGATATTCTTTTCCAAATCGCTCTCGGCCGCTAGTGGTGTTCGCAAAAGGAGGCTTCTGTGGTTTACGCTGTAAAAGATGTAAATCTGTCCCGAATCCGGACAGGAGAGCTGATTGGTCCCCTCGGTGATCTTGCATAACTCGCTAGAACCTGTTGCGGCTGGGAGCAATGAGAGGCGTCTGTGTTCGCCGTCTACAAATCCAGCACCGTAAAAGCCGAAAAAATGCACAATATTCGTTTGCCGTGAATGTTATATATTTGAAATTCAAGTGACATTTCTCATGAAATTACACTACACTATATTACACTATTGTAAGCACTAATCAAACGAAGGAGTGAGAGAGTGAGAGGGCCCCAAACCAGAATAAAAATTTGAATTATCATCGACTCCGATGACAATTTAAGCAGATTCAAGCTCTTACCATCTGTCAGAAATAGATGGTAAAATAGCATGCGGTCATTTGTCAGAACTGGCTTTGGATGGGCGGCCAAACTGGTCAATTTGTAACGAGTATGCACCATGCTGTTCTTGAAGGAACAGGTGTTAGAAAAAGCCGCATTATAGTTACAAACTGACAGGTCTGACAGGCCAGTTGACAAATGTTCTGACAAATGGTATTAAAACGCCTTAAGTTTAAGGCCAAATGAGAGTTTTAACTGTCTCATCCTAGGCTTTAAACTGCAAAGTATAAAGATTCGAATTTCATTTTAGCAGGTGTGCGTTTGGGACAGGAGCATTATTCATTGGACACTTCAAAAAAAATACCCCGCAAACATAGAAGTAAACGAAATATCTGTTCCATTCCATAATGTCACTTGCAGTCACGCAAGGTGGCTGTAACGTTTGAGTCTGAACACTTTTGATAAATACTTTTCTAAACTTCCCTTTGTTTTTCCATATTTTGCTAAAGAGACGTTAGGATCTTTTTGCAGTTTTGAGCTTCAGCAATCTTAGGATTGAGAGGGAATCTAATTTGCATATGAAGATTGGTTTTCATATTCTTAAATACGTAGTCCATTTCCGAGTTTCTCTTTCCCTCCTTTTCAAAAACCATTCATTTGGGGTATATGTTTTTTTTTTTGCATGTGAAAGAAAACTCATTTTCATATGAATGGTTTTGCACTTGGCCTCGGTTTGAAAAGGAGGCTAAGAGCAACTCGGAAATGGGCTATCATATCACAATTCTTGATTAGCATTTGTTGTCTCTCTACCCGTATGCTTGGTGTTGATAAATAAAGAAGGATCGTAAATTTTAAGCTCGCTTTAATAAATGGAATGAGAAAGATGTAATGTTCCTCATGTTACGAACGTGGGATGAAAAGAAAATTCGATTCCCGACAGAAATCAAACCTGAGAACTTCCGTACACGGGTCGGGTGCTCTAACCACAGAGCTTCAACATTACATCTTTATCATGCTTAGTTTTATATTAATATATTTATGATATAATACTGAATACTCCAGTGTGAAACGGTTTAGTGTGATGTGTGTGGAGTGAACATTCTTATATAATTGAAATTGCATCAAAATCCATCGTTCACGTCTGGTGTATTCATTGCTCGTGCTTAGTTTTATATTAATATCTTTATGATAAAATACTTACTGAATACTCCGGTGTGAAACGGTTTGAAATTGCGTCAAAATCCATCTTTCACGTCTGGTGTGTTCATTGATGAATGTTAAAATTTATAGGCCTCACTCTTCTTGTAAATGATTTCAATTTGTAATAAATGATTTGTTTGATAGTAAAATGTTAGTTTTAGTAATCAACTTGCAATTTATTTGACCAAATAACCGTTTATTTCGGCTCATCCTCGGTGTAAGAACCTGTCAAATTCACGAGTGACGTAAAACAAAGAAAACAAAAGGCATAAAACAATAGAGTCAACTGGGAATGCAATACTACAAAGGTAAAAGCAAAGGAAAAAGTCACAGGTTCTTACACCGAGGTAAACCCTTAATTTCAAGATTTGTAATCGAAATTGGACTGAGTTGAGTACAATTCAGGGAGGGTGAGTAATTTCAGGAGGAGAACAGCAAAAAAAAAAAGAACCCATTTAAGTGCACCTGATTGACGCACACGCAGCGTAGGTGTCCAATTACAGCTATGCAATTACAGAGTTGTAATTTGAACACCCACGTGACCGCGCGCCCATTACGTAAGAAATAGGCGCGCGGATGAGCAATCACAATCGAGAATTTTGTTATTGATACGATTACAAATGAAACATTTTGATACCTTTTAGTAGTTCAATATTCGTTCTGGTGATAGCTTCTTGTTGCTTTTCAACTTGTGAATATGCGAAAAAGGTGCAAAACATCCACAGGTGGAAACTCCCCCGGGAAAATTGGACCATTATTTTAGGGTATGTCTTTTGGGGCTTTTTACAGTGCCTATCACCCCTAGAAAGTTATTTTTAGTATCAACTCTATGTACATTGAATAGTTAAATGGTAAAATATTTCTTGTTTGGAACGTCGTGTTAGTGAGTTATAGAGATTTGAATTTACAAAATGCTAATTTGATGACGTCAATCCGGGAATCATTGATTATACAACTACTTGTTTTTTACCTCCAAGTAATATTTTTTACGAATCAATTGACTATCCACAGTTTATTTTGTAGTATTTATCAAATTAATTATCCTCAAGCTGTAAACTGCGCATTGTAAATTGGCGTAGAAATAGTGGTTAATTCCCGGTTTGACGTCATCTAATTAGCATTTTGTAAATTCAAATCTCTATAACTCACAAACACGACATTCAAAACAAGAAATATTTTACCTTTCAACTCTTCAATGTACATAGAGTTAATCCTGAAAACAACTTTCTTGGGGTGATAGACACTTTAAAGTAACAGTAAAATTGGTGACATAACCCCTTTGAACAGTTATTTTGAAGAACAAAATTGTTTGTCTTGTTTATTTGAACCACTGCACAAAAATGGAACGACTTCCTGTACTATTTCAATTCTCTTTCTGGTGTACTTTGAAGAAGGGACCAATGAACGAAAAATTACTTTCTCGAGACAATAGTTACATTTTTTTTTTCTGGATAACATCACTTTTCAGCAGCAGTAAACTCCTGTGATCTCAACCATTGAAGTGAATAGAGAATTGGGTTACCAATTATTTGATACCCAGTATATAGAACAAAAGCTATAGCAGCATCTAAAGGGAACAAGTTAATTTGGTAGATAGCACTCACAAGCTTCAAAATTGGAATGTAAATAAATGGAACACCACTGCATATTGTCCTGCAGCCATGTCCACAACAGTACTTAATACATCCACTTTCAGACTAATTTTCCTTCTGACAAAAAATAATGAAGATAGGTGGCGGGTGGGGGGCGGAGAGAGGAAGGGCCTGAGGATTGTTTGGTACCCAGTCCCTTAGCAGTTACAGCGACCCACAGCTCAAAACCCAAAACTGACCAGCACCAGCTCCCACATATTTTATTTTAGGAAGTACAATTTAAATGGAAGAGACTGGGAACGAAAATGTCTCAACTTTAAATTTTGGGGCCATTGCCAGCAAGCAACCCAACCTCTCCATTTAAATCAGAAATTCCACCTCTCCCTCTCACATCGCTAAAATTTTGGAGTGCATCCTCCCCCCGAGCTTCGCGAGGTTCTGCGAGACACGTATTTCTAGTTTGATATATTACATGATACATGACTGACAAAAAGAAGCAACAACACGAACAACAGCAATTTGGGACACAAAGGGGCGGTTATTTAAACGAAGTCTAACTTAGACCGCGGTTTAAGACAATTATGGACCTTCACATCTCTTTATATAAGTGGGTCATTTAAAGTAGATAAACGCTTTTCTACTGTTAGTATATACCTTCCCGACACTGTTTACAGTAAATGACGTTTAAATATTAAGGTTGGCCAGATTGAAATTGGTTTAGACCGTGGTTTAATTTGTTAAACACCGTGTAAACTTCCTTTAAATAACCGGCCCAAAGACTCTATGGGTAATGTACAGGCTTGGTTTAAAAGCATAATATGTAATACACCCACAATCCTGGCACCTTTTTAGTGGGCGTGGTTAAAATCGCCGATAGTTATTCTAAAAAGCCAAATAGCAATGTAGGCGAAAAAGTGATTAATGTCCCAAACCAATTACTTAGGATTAGAGCAGTTTTCAATTGAGTGTAGTAAAACCAAAACCAAAGTAATTACTCTGACCAATCACAGCAGTCGTAAACAATCCAATGAACCAATCAGAGCTCGAAGCAATTACATGTCGACGGCGCCAAGCACGGGAAAACGCGTGCGAGCAAGTCACGATTGCTTCTGATTGGTCGAGAAAGTGGCACGAGAATTTTTAGCCAATCACAAAGCGTAGCAATGAAAAACCAAAGCAATTGTGTGCACGGTTTTACGGTGTTATATAACCGACAGAAGCGACTGAAATCCAACCGAGCCTGAGTACTGAGAAATAACCGTTTTATAAAGACCACTCTGAGTCCTGATCATTTCGAACGCAAACATATTCATAATTTAGTGACCAAATCCTGATTAAGACTCCTAAATGTTCAATGAAAGTTGAAGTTGCGTAACTTAACAGAAGTTGTTAGGTAAACAAACAGAACCTTGCAACTAGAGACCCTTTCCGCGAAACTTTTACTGCAACAAGTAGTGCCTTCCATCCTTATACAAATATGTACAACGATAAATACAGGAGACTAAAAATAATCCAACAAATATTACAACCAAGTTGTTTACAATATATACGATTTGTACGAGTTAACTGATGAAAAACGTCCGTTGCGAGTACAGACCCATCCTTGAAACAATTACAATCGCTTGACCAATAAGTAGATAAGTTGAATGAAGGCCATTGGAGCAGCACATTCCTGATACTTTTTTGCCGAATGATTATTTTGGTTTGTGTTTGGGTTAAACTGAGCCGCAACTGGACCGCTAGGAACTTGACGACAGCTCCGTTGTTTAATAGCCAGCTTTTCTCCTTAGCGTCCCCACGTAAATCCAAAGAGAAAACACCCCCTGCGGGTATGGGTGAATGTGGACGGCCAGAGCAAATTCTACATCCGGGTCTTCTATTGTGTGTACTCCAGTGCTGAAGACAGCTTCGGAAACAGGAGGCACTTCAGTGAAAGACATGTTGATCGGAAAACCGGACAACTGAAATAATCAAACCGATCAAATCAATACCAGTTAGGCCTTTACCGAGTTGCTTAATACTCTATTAAAAAGGAGGGTATTTGAGAGGGGGCTTAATGATGATTTACGGTATACAAAAATGACTTTTATCTGCATGTGAATGAAAAACTATTTTGTATGAATTGTCACCTTATATGAGGCGAGAATTTGATCCAACTCAGCAGCGTGGTTTACAGACGTAGACTGACCAACACTCTGTTCCATACTAGACAAAAATACACATTTGTTATGACAACTGAAAACCGTAACGACAAACAAGCAAACAAAAACAGGAACAATGCCTTAAAAAGACGAATGACCATGAAGTATGATTCTATTTATTGTCCTTGGTAAAGCCAGAGGTGTTCGTCACAGATTGCTAAGGCCAATAACACGTGGTTCAAAAGTTAGTTGACCAACAAAATCTTGCGAATGCTTCGGCACATTTTGAACATCAATGAACGGAATATAATAAGGCTCTGTTCCGTCTGACATGTTGAACGATAAAAGAAAACATGGAACAATTTAACAAGTCACAACCATCATGTTTGATGTTGAACCAGGTGCCATTGGCTCTTTCTTTTTCAAAACGCGCGGCCCGAAGTTGAACGACTTCAGAGACAATACAAATAAATCAAAGTTTATAATAGGCTTTTCTTAAAAATACCACAATGCTCTTTAATCACATTGACGTAATACATTGAATTATGTTAATCTCCTTTGTTCTTGTGGCACAAAGGGATTTAAAAAACAGAATCAAAGTTAGGGCCTGGTCGCACTACAGTCAAAAACAAAAATTAGCCGGGCAAAATGACATAAAAACAAAAACATTCCACAAAAAGCGTGTCCCACCGGAGCGGTTTCTTTTGTTTTCCTCGATTTTTGCATGGGCGAATTTTTGTTTTTGGCCCTATCCTGAGATATTACTTCTGACTTCTGAATGAAATAGATAAACGTTGTAACGCACAAACACAAGAAAAGCCATGTTGCACTGGTACTTTTGCACGTAATGCACTAATTATGCAGAAGTCGATGCTTGGCACGTGCATCTCGTGCCAAGAACAAAGGACATTGAAAATGCAAACCTCCTGAATACGAGGCTTTAACCTGCACTGAAAAAAATTCCGTATTTCCAGGAAAGGCCTATAGCTACATACGTAAATGAAGAAAATGTAAGAATGTAAATGTAAGAAATGAAAAAAAAAAAAAAAGTAAGAAATACAATTTTTTTTCTCAGTTTTTCTGGTTTGTTTTCGTGATTTAACGAGAAGATAGCTTTATAAATATATAATGATGAGTTTGAAATTGAAATATATAAAAATAATGAACATTAAACTTTCCGCGTAATATGACCTTATAGATTTGCCTTTGGTAGTACTTACTTTGCTAACAGGCTCCTAAAGGCTTGGGTACAATACCTGACAAGATAAGATCAACATTGAGAAATTTGTTTTCTTATTCGGCGAATAGCGTGTCTATCAATACAACACCATCTGGTAAAGTTCGCAAAGCCACGACATATAGAGAACAACGCCCTGCATGGCAACTTCACATGCAAAAAGCTTTGGAAGAATCATGTTAAAATGTATGACTAAAACATCCTCACAGGCACTCTTAAGGCCCGTTTACACAGGCGTTTTTTTTGTGCAATTTTTGTCGCACTTGTCGATGCAATTTTTGTCGCACGCAAGTTGCATCTTCAAATCGCATGTATAAACGGGCGGCGACTTCAGTCCGATTTGGGCGCGATTTGTCTAGCGATGTCACAGAGGTTTCGAACATGTTCGAAACCTGATTCAACTTGGCGGCGATTTTTGGGAAATCACAGCAAATCAAAGCAAATGTCGTACCCCAATCGCACAGGAAATCGCCGCTAGTTTACACTTGCGACAAAAGTTGCATTAGAGAGCGCGACAAAAATCGCATCAAAAATCGCATGTGTAAACGGGCCTTTAATCGCCACGGAATAATCGAACGCTTTTCATTCGATTAGGTTACTATGTTGTTTGTTTACGGTGGCCAATTTATTTAATCAACTCAGTTGATACAAAGTTTAGCTTTTTATCGTGATCTAAAACAAATACAAGATAAAACATAAAAGCCTCCTTGAAGTTGCGACGCGAGATCGGACCATCAACTGAATATGGGGCTTGTGTAATTTTAAAGATTGTCTCTGTATACTAATAAGCAGTTTCTTTGAAAAGCTTTTTTAGACAAAAAACTAACGATCGGGAATCAAGTTAGAAAGCAACACGGGAGGGGCCCGAACGACATACATTTGAGATTTAAGATCTTACGGAAGTGCCAGAGCAAAATTGACTGTCTAATTTATGGGGTGTCAGTAAAACGCGGGGTCGGGGTGGGATTAGTTCTAGGATTAGGTATGGGATTAGGCAAAGTGTTAGGATTAGGTAAAGGGATTATATTTAATCCCATACCTAATCCTAGACCTAATCCCATCCCGACCCCGCGTTAATTTATGAGATGCTTTTTATAAAAGACCTAAAGCCAACACTGAACAAACAATCTAGTCTATCCGCGCAAAGTTATTTGTATAGCGCAGAGTATTTTATATTTGATTCTTTTTACATATTCTTATTGTGTTAATTAATATTCGCATGTGTCTTAAGTTTTACTCATATATGCTAATTTCAATCGCTGTCTCTGTATAACACAATGTAGTATTTAGTACCTGTTCCATCGAGTCACAAAACGTGGTCTCCAAGTCATTATTTTGTCTCGCAGAATCTTTTCAATCCTAAAATATAATGGGCAAAGTAAGTTTAAAGATTAGTACTGATTAAACACTTATTCGAAGTGGAGGTAAATACGTCAACAAAGAAAATTAAGAAAAAATGGCCACTAAGGGTGACACAATGAACAGTTCACGTACTTCTCTTGTAAACCAGTGACATATTCTTGGTCTACGCGCTTGTATTCAAGAACCTCTCTCTGCAGAAGTAAATAAACAAAGGATTAATCAAAACAGCATTGGCATAAATACTTTTGCATTTCACTATTCCACCATTGTTCAATAAAGGAGGTTTGACTATAGAATTAGATAAATAAAGAGCAGTTTTCAATTAAGTGTGAAAAGTAATTAAACAATTTATTGCTTTGGTTTTTCATTGCTACGCTTTGTGATTAGCCAAAAAATCTCGCGCCACTTTCTCGACCAAAACCAAAACCAAAACCAATCGTGACTTGCTCGCACGTGTTTTCCCGCGCTTGGCGCCGCCGACATGTAATTGCTTCGAGCTCTGATTGGTTCATTGGATTGTTTACGACTGCTGTGATTGGTCAGAGTAATTACTTTGGTTTTGGTTTTACGACACTCAAATGAAAACTGCTCTGTTACATCCAATTAGAACACAATTTATTGCTATGTTATTGCGACAAGAACGTAGACCTGATGAAATCCCAAACATGCTCTCGTGCTTACATTATCGCATGTAGTTTGTTACTGGAAGGAATGTGTGGCGAGTGGAACTTGTTAGATTTGAGCTGTTTAGCAGACTGAACTCAACATAGGTAATAAACACAACACTGTACCTGGGTGCTGAGCAAGGCCGGTCTTGGAAACGACTTAGTGAAGAAAGGTTGCCAAGAGTTGGTTTTTGTCAAGTCAAACAGGAGACGATACGGTTCCTCAGACACCTGAACATTGGCCCAGATCTAACAACAGCAACAAGATACAGTTAACTCTCTTAGAGTGGACACCCCGTATCAGCACGGTGGACATCTCCTTAACCCTTTTTTGCACGCGCTATCGGACTTTTAACATTCAACACTTTTATTTAATATTCCAGCAAACACCACCAAACTTTGTGACTTCTCTTAAAATTTACTGTAAAATAATTTGGTATGACATTTCAGTTTTCACGAGATACTTTTACCTTCTTTTGAATAGTTTTAGATTTATAGTCCTAACGTTTACGTTTGTATAACATTTTAGAAGTTCTTTGTTGATTCGGATTATTTGTTAGTAGATTTGGACGGTTTTCTTAGGTTATGGGAAAATGAAGAAATCAGTCCAAGATGGTGGATTCAAGATGGCGGCTGTTCAAAACTAATGACGTCATTCCCACGTCGTTTGAAGTCATCGTCCCATTTTGCAGATCTCAAGGGAAACAATTATATGTTCTATATACGAGGGGGCGGGAGGGGGGGAGGAGGTGTTACATTGCGTCAGGCTAAATAGGGTTAAGGTCGACATCAGAAGTTGGCTGGTCCAGGCCGAATTTCATGTATTCGTCAATGCTCTATAATAAGCCAGAAAGCTAGAGATGGTCCCGAGGGTGAGAGTAGAATTGAGGAATCAATGAGCATAGTTACTGAGTTTTTGGTGTCTCAGGGACAGGGGGAGGACTTATTTCCTTTACTTTATGTTGCAATACCTTGAATCAGACAGAGCAATAACGCTTAGCAGTGCACGTACGTTTTCGTGGTTAAAGACACATCCGATGCTTTTCAAAGGGCAGTTAGCGTCCTGTACGTCATACTTTTGTCCTGTGTGAGCATTCCACAGCTGCGGTGAACCATCTAACGTAAGAACATACGCTGTGGAACCTGAAATATAACAAGAACCTGCTGATGTACTTTACAAAATTAAATTACAAAATAAAGGGGCAGCATGGGCTAGTGGTTAAGGGGCTGAACTTGCGATGTGTTTAAGTCCTCCTCCCGGCCAGCATGTTAAAACCTACTGAGTACGCCACACTGTGTTTATAGCCAGCTGGCCAGCCTTTTACCAATTGACAGTACATGACAAATGTTCAGTTTGTAATGCTACTTTCTCCTATTCATAAGTGTCCCTAATTTGCCACTCCAGAAACTTCAGAGAGACTGCGCACCAGCTTGCGGTACTAGGCTTTCTGTGATTGTTTGGGTAATCAGCGTCAATTGCGACAGGTTGACCAACCATAGCTCATATAGATGGTTTTCACTCACGTGACTTTCAGTCCTGTGGGACTCAAATGACAAAAGCCATGGCGGCCATGTTGGTGTACCTAACAAAACAAGTTCATTAAAATTCTTTTGTAGTTGTCCACCAATATGGCCGCCGTGACGTAACGTGAAAACCATCTATTGGTTACCCAATGAAACGATCCCAGCAATCGCAGAACCAAAAGCTGGTGCAAACCTTCCGGTATTCCTCTTCCAAGGACGACATAAGCCGCCTTGCCGATATGCAAAAAATAGTTGCAGAGCAAGACAGCATGTTCCTCCTCGTCTCCTGCCAGCATGCGAAGGAATTCCTATCAAAGAAAGACACAAAAGCAATATGTTGAGATTTTTATGAATCAGCTGAAAAAGTAAAAAAAAAAAGCATTTCGTTTCTGTTATAGGAAATGGTTTCTCAATTACGATATGAAGTAATGAAACAAACAAACATAGTCGTGTGACGTCGTGTTTCCACACCTTTTCGCAAAAACAAGGAAAGCGTATTAGTCTTCCATAGACAAGTATGCCAAACGGAAAACCCTAACCCTGTTCAGGGGGTGAGGGGGAGTGCCCAATCCCCAGCAAACTACGTGACTAAGTCTGGAATGTATCTGGGAACATTTTTTATTGCATGTTAAAAGGGTTATGTCATCTATTTTTAGTATCACTTTGAAAAGCCAAAAAACACATTTGTTTCAATAGAAACCTAAAAATAATGGTCCAGTTTTGTTAACAAATACTCTATCAGTGCACAGAAACTAGTATTCGTTATCTTTGGCTGCGGATGGCCAGGATGGAAATGGATTGCAACTTGAAAAAATTGGCCATTTTTTTCAAGTTCCTCCCAAGTGTCATGGAAAAAATCACAGAAAAACGGATTACGGTTTGTTCTGCTTCCTTGAAGAAATCACTTAACATTTTTTTTCTTGGTGTTCCAAGAGCAACTTTATGTTTGAGCAAAGGTACTTTGTCAACTATTTGGTGAATTTTGACCAAAACACAGCAAAATCTGCGTGACAATGCCCCTTTAAGTTTTTCTTTTGGACAAGGATGTTTACCCAAATTTTCTTTTGATTTTGATTAACTTTGACTAAATTTTGGCCCTTTTCTAACATGATGGAAATCCAAGATGGCAGTCATTCATCACATCAAATGACCTACCTTAACCTTAGACAGTTTTTGACGTACCCCTCCCCTCCGTCCCTAAGGCCAAAAAAGCCCAGTGCTTAGCTCCAGTTTCCGCATAAAACAAACAAAAATAACCTTCATTGCCCACCATACCTGTACTGAGTGTGCAGTATTAAACCACAGTTAATACCAAAAGCTTGACACATACCTCAGATGTGGCCCAGATATCACAAAGGTCAGGAAATGCAGCAGAGTCAGAGATGAAAGGAATCATGGACACATAGCGGGCAATGCGTTCCTGAAAACACAGAGATGGTAATTTCACTTTAAACTTATTTTCACAATCGAAAAAATGATCTTAAATTTGTAGTGCGCAAATTGCATTTAGATAAATAACCTTCAATGTTCTCCAGCAAGAGCTTTCAACAACACGTCATAATATAACAGTTCATTGTTAGACAATACGCTAACATTAAAGACAATCCAACAAGCATTTCTAAAAAAAACTCTTAGCCTGTTCTTCAAAACAACACCTGGTGCATGAGGTTTATTTCCCAGGCTGCAGTTGAGGTGATGTGGGTGCATTTTGTTTCTTAGTCTTCTACTATAAAGTCAGCAAAAGTATGCTTTGTGTAAACGTAAGCACCCAAGGTTCTTTCTTCTTACCATTTTGTATTGTGTCTCTTCCAGAAGCTCAGCAGGAGGGTTTTGTGACCTGATATATCGAGTTAAAAACACTTTCTTGCCTGCGAGGTTAGTAGCCAGCGCCTACGGAATACAAATGTTTCGCACGTTAAAGGTGCTGTTGTACGTAACAATTTTTGGTGCAACTTGCCTCGAAAATTGCGCGTACCATGTTACACGTTACAATTGCCATGCAACTTGTCTCGAAGAAAATTGCGTAAGTAAAAAAATGACGCATCTATCTCCCATTGGTTGACTCAAAGAGTGTGGCGAAACAAGTTGCAAGAGCCATGTTACACGTATTTTTGTTGTGCAACTTGCAGAAATTGAGGCGGTATGCACGTCTCGGAACGTCTTACAGGATTGGCTGACAAAATAAATAGAACAAACAAAACAACAACGGACCCTAGCCCTGAAAACAATACATGTGCGTGATAACCAGGTCCAATGAAACTAGAGGTTCTGAAGAGGTGCATGGTATCTGAGAAATTTGTTGCAGAAAGTAGAAAACGATTCAACTTTTCGTGCAACTTAAAGGCCCAGTATCCATTCGGCCTTGAGGTCGTTTGTTGTTGTTTTCCAATGACGAGCTCGCTCGTGATTGGCTCTTTCGGGAATTTTCGACTGCGTTAAATTCAATCGTCCAGGCATTGGGCGCGCATTTGACGTTGCTAACAAATGTACCAAAATACATAAAACACACATAGCGCCATCGTGGTACTGCTCGCCAAACTTATTGTTTTGTGACCTTTTCTTTACCGTTGCTGTTGTGACTGCTTAACTAATGACACATGAACATACCTTGTATTCTCGTTTAGGAAATTTCTTCCTTATTGCCTGTAACCATAACTGAGCGTTGTGTAAAAGCTTATCATCCTCGTTGCTCTCAAACTAAACAAGATAGAATCATAGTTAATAAATCGCAATAGTAATGAAATCGGAGAAATTTCTTGTTTGATGTTTTTGTTAGCGTTTTTCGGCCTTGACCGTGCACAACCACAATAAATTTTGAACTTTGCTCGAGCAACTGACAAATGGAAATGTTTCCCTTAAAGTGTATATGACAGATATTTTTTTATTTGCTTGATGGAATCTACATGGCGTTCTGATAAGAAAGTCGAAAAAAGTTTTTCGATATCGATTTTTCTTGTCCGTGATTTAGCCGTCCAAAAACGTGAAATTTCACTTCCGGTGGGTTACAAACCGCGCAAGAAGAAAGACTGGAAATAGTCCGCTGTGACGTCAATACAAGAATGCCAGTGTCGCGGTTTCTCAGTTTTTCCGTTTATTGGTGCGTGTTGCTACAACCATAGACAACACACCTCAATAGAACCATGTTTCTTCCTTAGGGCGCACCAAGAAATGCGAGGAACCGAGAAACCGCGACACCGGCATTCTTGTATTGACGTCGCAGCGGACTAAGAAAATCGATATCGAAAAAACTCTTTTCGATTTTCTTATCAGAACGCCATGTAGATTCCATCAAACAAATAAAAAAATATCTGTCATATACGCTTTAAGTTATTCAGTCACAGTCCCTCAGGGACTGGTTGTGAAACCTTACAGACTTGAGCAAGTCACGATTGGTTTTGGTTTTACTTCTGATTGGTCGAGAAAGTGTGGCGCGAGATTTTTTAGCCAATCACAAAGCGTAGCAATGAAAAACCAGAGCAATTGTCCAATTACTTTCGACACTCAATTGAAAAAACTGCTATAAAAAAAGAGAAAGCAGGTTGAATGGCAATTTTATTGCAAAAATCATGCATGATTCATGAACATTCACAGTGATCTCGATTTAAAACGTCTGCTAATAATCGCATGACAAAATTGTAATCACCCTTTCTGCCATTGGCTGCGAAGGTTGCAACGGAGGTTCAATGGTGACAAACAAGGTCAGCAGAGTGTCATTTCTGGAAATAATTCCCAGATCTCCTGCTCCTGAATGGCGTCCACGTTTCTGATAACCGAGGAGGACTGGTGGCGTGTTCACACGGAATGTGCCTTCTACCTGAAAACAAAAGACAATTTTAAAATGCAATGCTATTGAAATCTCAACTCTTCATTCCTAGAGTCAAAAACGTTGGTGTCCTGAAAACTAGCTTACAGTTCAGGTGCTGCTATATACGAGGCAATTTTTCTTCCGACTTCAGCGCAACGCAACGTAAATGAGAGTATTGCGAGTCAAGTTGCAAAAAGAAGAGAAGTGTTCAACTTTTTCTGCAACTCGTTGCTAGACAAGTTGCGAAGTTACATGCGCAATTTCATCCCCAACTTGTCTCGCAATAAACACTTAATGACTGGTCCCGAGGGAAACAGTGAATTTTGTTTCCCGAGAATTCGAGGGAAACAAAATTCACTGTTTCCCGAGGGATCAGTCATTAAGTGATTTGTTATATAGCAACACAAAAAAACACAACACAAGACAGTTTGAAAAACGCGCCGAGCACTCGATCCATCATAATCATGCCACCTTTTGTCACGGTCTGATCACGTGCGCTAGCGGGCAACAGTGCAATGTTACCCTCTGACGTCAAAATTGTTGCCCGCTTTCTCAAATGTTGCCCGCTTAGCACAATTGGCGGGAAACAGTTTGTTTGTTAGATGTCATGTGACGATGAATCAACCAATCAACGCGCGCGTTGCATTGACAAAAACTCCAGCTATATAACAACAGCTCTTGTCAGCGTTGCGTTGCAGTAAACAACTGTCTCGTGTGACAGCACGTTTACTGTTATATAGCTTAGTGTACTTGATCACGTTGAATAAACTATTGTTTGATGGACTGATCACTGATTTCTTACAAAAACCTTATCATGAACCTTCCAACACTCCATAAGTCAACCATTCATGACAGAAAATTATGACATCAATGATTACCTTGTTGTTGAAATAAATTGTTGAGAAAGGAATCTCGATGCTTCCCAGCCAGTGCCGCTCAAGACGCTGATGAATGTTTGTTGACTGCTGACGATCATCCTAATGGCAAGAAATATCAAAACTGATCTCAGTGGCAGGGAACAATATTCTCGCTTAATAAATATAGAGCGTATTCGAACATTTTGCGTGCGACCAAAATGCCAAAAAATGCCAAGACAATTGTCATGTAGGAGATGTGGTCACTTTTTGAAGAGTCAAATATTGTGATTTCACCACTAAAGAAATTTGGTCGCTCAAAGAAGTTTAACTTCCAAAGTTCCAAAATCATTAATCAAACAAGCAATACAACTCGTATAAAAGGAACATTTGTACATAAGCATGGCTTGCAGAAGTCAACAGTCATGCCCTCGCTCATGCCCCTGCCCCTGCCCCTCCCCTGACAAAACAAAAAAGAAAACAGAAAGAAAGAAAACATCAATGGAATTATGTTCAAGAGGTAAGGGCAGTCAAATTTGAAATGAGAAAGCCTTAACCAACAAAAATAATTCATGGGTATTACAGACACATTATTACAAATCATACATGCGCTCGACTATCCCTACCAATGACTACTTGTCGCTTAAAGCAGTGCAACTGCATTTTGACTGAACATCCCTACGGCAAAATTCAATCTGTACGTTTTATACACGGAATTGTCTTAACTCATTGCCAGTAATGTGCGTCGGGTGTATTAATTTGGGGTTTAGTGCCAGCTACAAGTGATATCTTACTTGTAGAATATTAATCACAACTTCATCGAACAGATTTAGATACACCACATCATTAACAGTCTGAAGCGTTTCGGGTGAATAGTCATTGTTGGGCGCTCTGAAAAAGAAGAAACAACAAACAAAATTGAAATGAACTAGAGGGTGTTACGAAAACAACCATCAACATAGAGAGCAGTTTTCAATTGAGTGTCGTAAAACTAAAACCAAAGTAATTACTCTGACCAATCACAGCAGTCGTAAACAATCCAATGAACCAATCAGAGCTCGAAGCCATTACATTTCGGCGGCGTCAAGCGCAGGAAAACACGTGCGAGCAAGCCACGATTGGTTTTGGTTTTACTTCTGATTGGTCGAGAAAGTAGCGCGAGATTTCTTAGCCAATCACAATCGTAGCAATGCAAAACCAGTCAGTGTCTCACAGATCAATTATTTGCCAAAATAATTGACAAATCACGATATTTTGCGATAGCCGAGTTCAATTATTGATAAATATTAGCACTGAAATGATTTTAACTACACGAGGCCGACATCATCCGTTTAAAACTATGGGATATGTACGCATAGCTCTTCAAGAGTTACCTGAACGGCATTATAAGCTCCTCATTCCAGCTTGGGTTGGGACCGTCAGCAACTGAGGTTTGGGAAAAATTCCCCTGAAAAACTGCCTCCACAAATGGACGGACTTGGGACTGTAGCAGATAAACAACGTGTCAATTAAGAATGCTTGGAGAAGCATATTTTAGTTATGCAAATGAAATCTCTAAATAATCCTTTCTGGTACTACTCCAAATAATAATACACGGGAATACCCAGAATGCCGATATTCGTGTTCTCTCGCGACCTGTAAATGTCATGTTTTTTAAGTTTATCACAAACGTACAAAACTAGGCAAAACGTTCTTTTTAATAGGATAACGTTTCTGCCATCCCATTAGACCTGAAAATGCGAGTTAAATGATTTAGTTTGCAGGTCGCAACGGTCAAGACTATTCCGTTGACTGACAAAAATACATGTTTAGAAACTCAAATTCGGTGAAAGTTTATCATTTTTCTGATATTCCGTTCATCTGATTATCGGCCGAGGACCCTGGCAGTTTACAGCCTGATAACCCAACTTTTGGGCATTTGGGCTCCTAATATGTCTTTGGCAAGAGCCTTGTTCTGACATCATCATCAGAAACATAACCCACTAACCCACGCTCCCGAGGTGAATCGCCTTGACCATCAAGAACAATTGAACCTCTCTAATACGAACACCGAAGGGACAGAGCAAAGTGTTCGTATTGGAGGTGTCCTAGAGGCCACCACGATGACGTCACTTTTAAGACTCCACTGACAGTTTTAAGTGTTCAGTTACTAACAACAGGCGCACTCTTATGTTTTAACTGCATCTAAATTGACTAATATACAGCATTGAGACACTGTATATCAGCCGCGTACTCTATTGTACATCTCAGCTACATACTGTATACGAATCACTGTTTTGAAACGAAACGATCTACAACGCAATACTGCATGTAAAAAGGTAATATAAAGTTCAATTCTGAAAACGTCTTTCGATATTTGTTTGCAACCACAAAATACTTCCAATACAAAAATTAGCGAAAATAATAAACGACTTTTTCGACATCTTGAAGATTTCATTGTCAAATAAAATGTGTAGGTTAGTTCTTGCATTATAAACAGATCTACAATTATGCGCATAAGGTGACAAAATACGTTAAAGTGACAAGAAAAAGTGACTAATAGGAAACTTCGTTAATAGGCCTTTATCACGCGGCGGCCATGTTGACTCCCCGGAGAACAAAATGCTTTGGTTTGCCCGCCTAACCTCGTTTTCAACTTTTTCACAGCGAGGCTTAGCGGCGTAAATCTTTTGTTTTTATACAAAATGGCGGGGCGTGATCAAACAATTTATTGATTCTGAAAACAGGATATTGTATTACATAAGCAACTCAATCATCACCTGATCACCAGAGTGTCCGTAATAAAGAGGTTAAAGGCCCACCTTCACCTAAAAGACTTTGCGGTCGTTTGTTTTTGCTTTGAAATGCTCCATTGTTCATACGCGTGATCTGATTGGTTGCACGCATTCAAGCGTAAATTTCGTGTTGCACGAAATTCAGCACAGAAAGAGATCACGGTGCGCACAGCATTTTGGGTGAAGGTGGGCCTTCAAAAGCCCACTGTCACCCAAGATGCATTGTGAATTTAACACTGTCGAAAATTCCCGAAAGAGCCAATCACGAGCGAGCTCGTCATTTGAAAACAAAAACAAACGACCGCAAAGCCGAATGGGTGATGGTGGGCCTTTAAGTTTGTATGAATTTGCTCTCTGGGGCCGAGATTTAGTGTTCGTTGTCTGTATTAGAGAAGGTCCGTATTATAGAGGGTTTTTTAAAGAAAATATATGAGAACTTGACGGGACATAGGAAACTGTCCGTAATAAAGGTGTCCGTAAGGAGAGGTTCGACTGTATGCGGAAACGTTTTTACCTGTCCCCATGGATCGGTCACGGTTCTTGTGGCTCCCTGAGGCACACCAGAAGCTCCGCCAAAACCAGGGGCACTTCCTGTAAATTGGCTCGCGGCCCCAGACCGTAAGGAGCCTCCTGCACCAAAGCGAGCTCCAGCGCCCTGAGTCCCACTGTTATGCGAAAAAAAAAACAGTTTCAGCTCCAGCTGTTTTGTTTAGTATAGCCTCGCTTGGATGTAATTGTAATTTTCGCAATTTCAGCGATTTTAAGTCCTTTACCCTACGGAGTATACAAGAAAGACAAGGAAGGAGACTGACTTGCATTTCGGCCATCGAACCCGCTGCGCTGTAAATAATGAGTAAATAAAGTATTGTTATTGTTGTTGTTGCGAAAATAGCTCGAATTTTCTAGCGAATGAAGCATGCACTTACATTTTTGCGGTTTCGAAATTTTGGAAAGTTTTGCACGGGCTAGGGCTTCCCCCATCGCTTTGTTTGTTTGGCGGAGTGAAGACAAGAGAGTTGACAAAAGCTGGCCTTCCCGGGAGGAAGCCGAGGGTAAATAGAGGTTTCAAAAATGTCATGCCCTCCCCGGTGAAGTTGTATTTTGATCTTCGTGCCCAGTACTGGACGAGGTCGAATTGAACATGTTTGTCGCCTCAGGTACAAATGGCGTCGATGTTTGAATTGTTGTTCGATGTTTTGATGGGCTACTACTGCAAAGACCCAAGGTATGCTCAATTGGACAACAGAAAGGGAATCTGAAGGCTTCACTTCGTCAAGAGGTCGAATTCAGTCCACTGCGCATGCGATAAAAGCGATGAAAAGCCACAAACAACTCGCAGGCTCGGCTAAAATCAGTGGTGCGCATGCTCTTTAGAGGCATTTGAAGCGTTTTCGGTCGTTTTTGCGTAGACGTGTGGATTGGCAAAAACGAGTCGAAAACGCTACGTGTGGAGGGAGAGATTTTAAAAAACGGAAAGAAACTTGCGTTTTCAAACGAAAACGGATACGTGTGGACGGGGCCTTAGTTACCATAAAACCTCTTTTTTATTTTCGTGACGTCATCAAAATAAACAAACACGCGCTCGCGTCATTTTCGTGCCCATGCCTCGCGCGCCAAAAAACTATATGGAGCCACCTTAAGCATTGGTAACTTAATTTTTTCTATACAAATGTATGCTATGCCTATCTATAGCTTTGTTGAGCACATGGATCATTCTTAAATGTAAACGGCTACCAGCGTCATCTGGTAGCGCCCTATTCTTTAACCGCATTACCAGCTAAAACTCGAGTCTATCACTTAGTTCTACGTTCTAGTTCTAACTATGGTGTGAAAATTCAACAAAAACTGTTGAGCGGTGTGGTCATAGGTCCTTTTTATTTCTCTATTTTAAAATATGGAATTTGGGATTTCCTTTAAGAAACGTAATACAAATTTTGGGTACTCTTGGAAGTGAACAAGTTAAGAGTGAAGGTACCTACCCTGCAGGTTGTATGTCATCCCGAACAGGAATGTCCAATGCTCGCACCACATTTATAAATACTTTAACATCACTAACAGTCAAATTCTATAACAAAAGAAGATACACTGCAAGTTATAGTAAGCCGAAATACAAAAATAAAACCACTGTTAAGGTACAAGTACCTCAAGGGAGACCATATTAAAATGTTGTTATAATAGTAACAAAACAACTTTGTTCTTTCGGTCTTCTTCGCAGTCCAGTGGTGGTGGTAGACTAATGCAACGATAAGGCAAAAAAGCCACCCCCCCCCCCCCCCAGTCCCCCTTGCAAGGCGGTTTCCGTCTAAATTTCAACCAAACGATTTCTTGGTTATCACAACATCGAAAGTAATTTCGCAATTGCTTTGGTTTTGCATTGCTACGCTTTGTGATTGGCTGAAGAATCTCGCGCCACTTTATTAACCAATCATAAGAAAAGCCAAAACCAATCGTGACTTGCTCACACGCATTTTCCCGCGCTTGGCGGAGGCTACATGTATTTACTTCGAGTTCTGATTGGCTCATCGGACTGTCTGCGAGTTCTGTGATTGGTCAGAGCTAGTAATTACTTTGGTTGTGGTTCTACGACACTCAATTGAAAAACGCTCTATGATGAAGCATCAATTAACCTGGAGTTGTAGCAATCCCTGTTTGACATACCTGAGCACCAACAACTTTTCTTTCTTTTCGTTTTGGACGAAGCGGTCTTCTGGGAGCGAAAAGTTGACCCAGTCGTACTCCAATATCACTGAAAATAATCAAGCAATGAAGAAAATGAAAACTAAAAATAAAATGCAAGAAACAAATAAAAAAAATACTGTGTTTCCGATCTGTAGCACTCTCGCCCTCCCTGTGATTTGCAACCCCCCCCCCCCCCCGATCCCCTCCAGAGCATCTGAAAAAAATATTAGAAACACCCCTTGCCACTCTATTAAGTCCACCCGCCATATCTCACATTTGCTCTTTTAGCTAAATACAATAACATATTCCAGATAAAAATTGTTGAAACTTTGAACCATTTTGCCTTTTTTAAGAATTCTGTCCACCTTTTTTGGCTTTCAATCTGTTTTGTACATTCAAATTTCGGCCGGCATTCCTCCTTCTCCAAAAGCCACTTCTGAATACAGCAAAAAATTTAACCCCTTCCCCTCCCCCCCAAAAAATAAAAGAGTTAAAAAGCGGAGATATTATGTTTCTCTTCACGTCTGTCACCTTCTCAAATATAATCACAACTCTGTATTCAAATAAATTAAACATACCCTATATCTGGAACCTCATCTTCTATTATCATATCTTTCAATTCCAGTTGTCGTTTGGCTATCAGGGAGCGTTGCGTGACATCATCACGAATCTTGACAAGGAGAGATAATTAATGTAAGGCTCAATTAAAACAACTACTCCACATAGTCGCCAAATGTGGGTGTTTCTTGGTGTTGCGTAAGCCATTGTTGGTTAGCTTTTGTGTTGTGGTGTGGGTATTGTTCAGTGTCTTTTGAATCTTTTGTTTTACGTCATTTGGTGATCACACCATCCGCAACGCCAAGAAACTACCCCAAATGTACCACCACCTCACAAACAAAAGGACTAACAGAAACATTTCACGACAAATTTCACAGTTACACCATACCTTGTTCAAAAACTTTGTAACAACAGCTTTGTGTGAGAATATTTCATCTTCTGCCTCTTCTTCTTCCTGTTCTCCGCGTTGTCGTTTCTCGTACGCCTATGTAGAGCGATATACAAGACTGTAAAACACTAGGGCCTTTAATGGTTGGTTGCTCATACCTTTTCTCTTACAACAAAATAATTTTTACAGACCCAGATATATAAGACTATTGATACAATTTTGTTGAACGTGAGTTATTGACAAAACTAAAAGTAAATTAATGTGACAGTTATCAGATTAACAGATTATGTATTATATATGATAGTTAAAGGGTCGTTATATCCGTACTCTAATTAATCTTACATCTTAATTTTAGTTGATATCTTCTGAATTGCATAATTGCATTCATGCAATTGCTGCAGGAGTGGGAAACCCAGCACACAGTAAACAGTGAAGTGCTTCATTGTACAATGGAAAGCATTTAGTTAAACAGAAAAACAAACAAAAACAACTGAAACAAGAGCAGATAAACATCTCACTACATGTAACTTTTCAAAGCAAAGACCCTACCTCAAAAATGTTATCTGGGATATCCCTGTCGCGTGATGGGATCATTTTGAAATTCTTAAACTCGGATACCTGAAATCAATATGAAACATTGCGATGTTAGTCCATTACTTGTGATGGCGACCAGTCTTCACCCTAAAGTTGTTGGGCGAGAAAGGTGTGTCTGGAAATAACCGAAGAATCCAATCTGGGCACAGAAGTCTCTTTCAATTGTGATGTGCGGCAATTCTAATACCTTGGGTGCAAGAAATGTTGCGACAAAGGAGTTGATATACGTCCACATGCACCATTTTACATGCATCACAACTTATAGCGGAACGAGTTACGTGTTGGAAATCATGATCATAAAACCATCTAATTATTTATAAAAAGCAAACTTCGGCAATGATAAGGGGTACGAGTTGTCTGTAAGCTTAGGAAGTCCTGCTCACCCCCTTGTCCCTAAGTTGAATGAGCTTGAATCTCTTTGACTTTGCAAACTCCTTTTGACTGACAAATTCGCATTCTTCCTCTAACTGGTTCAACCTGAAGTACTGTGGTGCACTAGGCCCGTCTTGCAGACTGTGACTCAACTGAAAAAAAATCCCAAGGATATAATAGAGATAAGGAGGGTAACTGTCAATTTTCCAGTCCCAGTGTCAATCCTTTGAATCACGTAATGCGATTCCTAGACTGTGGATAAAACCAAAAGTGTGACCATTTCTATAAAACCTATTAAGACTAAGGTACTTTGAATGAAATCTTTAAGTGTGTGCATCCAAATAAAAATTATTTATAAGTATTTTGAAACTGTTTAATAACTATTTTAAAACTATTTACAAATATTTAGAAACTATTTTAAACTATTTAACTATTAGCACCTTGATGATGTTTCACGATGTCGGCATTAGCAGGATCATTGGGATCCAAATGAGATTGTTCTGATGAAAAAAAAAACAATAACAAAACACAAAACACAAATAGAAAGATTACTATTCATTAAATTACCGACCAGTTACTTCTCTTTAACTTGGAAAAGGGCAGAATTACATTTTTTTGTGCTATTATGGTAACATGCAAGTTATTTCTAAATTTTCCTCTGGAGTTTTTAGCAGGTGTTTTGCACCTAAAAGTGTTCAGTAGTTTGGGTAGGTTGAGTTTCCAGACCAGGGTACTCTGTTACAGGTGACTGACATTACACTGAACAAATCCGAAGCAAGTAAAAAGCTCATTTTAGCTGATGGTGCCAACTTTCCACATAAGCATAATTTTAAGTATATATTTATAATTATATAATTTTTATAATTAAAATTATAAACAGCATGGCATTCGTTTTACACGTGAATAATCCGGCTTCCAATGTCTTTCTACTTGCCTATCCATTTCACAAGATTTTGCATGTCCACCATTCCAGCTGCCCCAAGAGCTGCTAGTGCATCATACCGCTTCACAGAACTGTAGACAAAATACGGGCAACAGTCAAAAGCGGGATCAACCTGATTAATTCAGGAGTTGCTGAAGTGACCAACACAGACAACTCTACTCACCACTTTTCATAAGAATGGTCACACTTTGGTTAAAATCCTTAGAATCAAAAGTTGGGGAGATCACAAATGTAACGCTGAGGTGTATTGCAGACCAGCATCTGACTAGGACTAAACTATTTGCTAGCTAAACTAAACTATTTCCTTATGCTTATTTGCTTAAGCACTTATGCTGAAAAATTTTTTCAAACGTCTGCATATCTATAGAAAATTCTTAAGTATGACAATTCAAATGAAAGCTACTTTAAACACTAATCTACTGCGTGTGGTGCTGCTGGTTTTAGTTAAGAAAGTTCAAATAATCTGATTTTACATATTCAAAGGAGCCACACGCACCTTATGTTAGATGCTGGGTTCCCTGTAAGCAGGGGTGGCGCCATTGCATTTCCATCATTCCCCACGGCCCAGCTGACACTGGCCAGGATGGTGCCGGATGTCAGGAGGTAGATGGGCGGCTGGGGTTCAGCTGCATTGTTGGAGGCAAAGTCCAGTGGCTGGCCTGGTAAAGCAAATATTTTTTAGGCGTTTGGGTGGAATAATCTCTTTTAATGCAAAAACTGGGATTTTGGCAAATTGCCGAGAATCAACAAACACAATAAGAAAGTACTGTTCAGAAGACTTTCTTTACTGTACCTTTCAATAACACGTGAACTCTGAGGTCGAAGCCCCAGCTAATGTTTACATTTTACACTGACGTCAATCGTAACTATGGCGACAAACATTGGACAGCTGAAAACAGAAACTAACAAAGTGGATCGAAATCCACCAATCACAACCCACAAACGTGACCTTTTGACCATGTTGACTTAAACATTCTTGTTTCCTGAGACGCCCCCTATGATAATTGCGGTAGGGTTGCAGCGATCGCATGTTATTGAAAGGCGCAGTGTAGCACAGCTCAGTGACGTAGGTTTGACTCTGGAAGTAATAGGGGTCAAGTTGTTGCTAAGTAAGAAACTAAAAGACACATTTGTACAGGTTAGTCTGGATATCCGTGTTCACAAATGCCAGCAATTATGTGCTATTTAAACCTTACAAATAAACTGTATACAGAGAAGTGAATAGTCAATCTTCCCGCCAGTTTTTGTCCAATGGTATCGATTACGTGTAACACTCTCTTATGTTTGTATCAGGTAACGGAAGAAATCGCTCCATTTTCTGTTGCTTAAACGGACAATGTACCGCCGAAACAGCAAAACTTTGCTTAGCTTATTTCCACGTTATATCGCCAAATGCCACCAATTATACAACTAAGTTGAATAAAAAGATTCTATAGAGCAAAACAAAAGCAGTAATTTGGAGATAAAGTGCAGGATTGCAAGGATTGAAGTGGATTACAGTTCTTGAAATTTGATTTATTGACCACCAGTCAAAAAAATCAAACTTGCTATTCGTGTGAAATTTTGACTTTCCTAGCTGTTATTTTGTCAGTTTAATTCACATTTCTTTGCTTCTATCACTTTTAGCGATGGTTTCCTCCAATTTAAAGACAATAAAGTAAGCTTAAACCAAGCTCCTGGCCATAACCTTGAAAACACGGTATTTCAGCCGGGACAGCGTCTAAGCAGAAGATTAATCTTGCTAATCGAACCATTTCTGTTCAAGGAAAGCCATCCAACCTTAGCACATTTATTGTCACTCACCACTGCCAACACCCTCGTGTTTGTAGAAAACTTGCTGATCACTACTGAAATCAAAATACTCCAGCTCAACTCTTCCAGACATACGACTTGGCTCCGGAATTGGCAGGTATAGCTCTGCCATAAGCTTGTTTTGCATCCCAGATTCCATTAACTTCAAAGAACAGATTGTAAGAAATGGACAATTAGAGAAACCATTTTATTTAGCGAATCAGTTGTATGGAGTGTCTGATACTGATTAAAGGCTGCAGTTCTATAAAATTATATGCCATGGAGGGTGGATTTTCGTTTGCTGTTTCAAAAGTACTTAAAATTGTACTGATACTGTGCTTCATATAACATTTTGGGGGGACTGGCCATTTTCCTGACGTTTGCGAAACACAACTCCTATCCTACAATAATGTAATGGATGATAAAACATTATTATTCAGTGGGCAGAAGTCTTATTGGAAGGAGTTGCAACAATCTTTAAGGCCTAGACACAACGTTATGTGCAACAAGATTTTTGGGGGGTGTCACACGATGCAATTTGTTGCACACAACATTGAAAAAGTAGAACTGGATTCTACTTCTGCAACTGTTGCGTGCAACATTGCAAAAAACATTGCACTGCGTGTCCAGACTTGGCCCGTAAAAAATCAACACCTTTTCCTGCATAGGAAAGATTGCTTCTTAAAATCTACAAGCAATTGCAAAAAGAGTTGAGACATTGTGTACTGTAGTGCATATTTCGAGGCTAACATGGTTTTCAACAAGTCCCCACCCCCTCCCCCCTTATCAATGTTGTACCAGATCAAAAATGTCATTCAAACTAACAGTTATCAACATTGAAAGGGGGAGGGCGGTCAGTAGCACATGGCATTGATGTCATTTGTGTTACGCGGTCGCTTTTATACGGAATGAACATTTTTTTTGGAAAGTGTCTCAACCTTTTTGCAACTGCTTGTCTGAGTCACATATCGCGATATAGCACTGGATTTGCTTTTCAGAACTGAATCATAGTTCATGTACGTTATCAATGTAATGACTTGATTTGAAAAAACAGCTTTTTATTCCACTGCGATTAGGTGTTTAAGAATAGAAAGTCCAAAACGTGCCTTAGTTTTCGACATTTCTCTACGGCCTTAATTAGCGCGAATTTCAGCAAAAAAGGAGCGTTTCTTCTAAAAGTTGCCGTAGTTTCTCAATATCGTTATGTATTTTTCAAAGAACGTTGCTATCTTGTTGCAATGACGCAAATTGTGTTATTTTCAACCTCTTGTTCTTTCTCGAAGGTTTATTTGCGTTTGCTATTGACGCAAGAAACGTGCGTAGATTGAAATGATAAGCATTAGTCTGTGTAAATAATAATTTATGTGATACTGTGATCGCATGTTAACGCTGAAATAAAACGGTGAGCAACTTTTGGCTGGTCCAATTTGTCCAGTCAATTTCGGATTACACTCTAGTTGTGAAAATATTATCATTTCTTCGTCCTTTTGCTAGCTAGCTTTAATCTGGCCATGTATTTTGCACCGTGTATATCAGTTGTCAAGTTTCGTATATTTACCCAGATTTCGTGAAATTCTTCCATAACAGGGCTCGATTTTTTCAACCGTTAACCAGACATTCGCCAAATGGAGTTGTTTGAGAACTACGATATAAATGCCGAGCATGGGCCTTAAATGCCGAGTATGGGCCTTCTACATCCGGTGGAAACGAAGAGCGAGGCACGATTACTGCGACAGATATTATGTCCGTGCGCTGGAAAATCTTCCACTTTAATGTGAGAATCGACGAGCAAAACCAAAAGGAGATTCCAAAATGTGCCAAATGTTTCGCAAGATGTATTTTGGAAGACAACAATTAGTGAAATGCGTACTTGCAGAATTCACTGACTGTAATTTAATAGTCGCGTGAACGGTCAACGGTCAACGGTCTACAGAGAGAAATAAGAACTTATGTAATCTTTATTTGTTGTTAAGTGTAGACCGTCGAAAACTTGTAGACCGTGGGGAAATTTTTATGAAACGAAATTGAGCGCCTTTTCTTAGTGGAAATGTATTATGAGAATATACTGTTTCCATTTTTCTATAAATATATAATAAAAGCCGAAAACAACGTTTCTTTTCGGAAGAATGTTTTCATTCCCTTATACTGTCACGAAAGCGTGACATGTAAAAGATGTCACGAAAGCGTGGCATGTAAAGCGCGAAATTACTGTAATCATTGGAACCATTATTGCCACTAATTACAACGCACTGACCGTTACAGTATTTATCAGCACAAAATTTAATCTTTTCTCTTTCTATTGATACCTTTTAATCATATGTTATGTGCCGGTTCCTCTTGCTATTAGTGTTTTAATTGAACCACTATTCAGACAAGCAATTGCAAAAAGAGTTGAGACATTGTGTACTGTAGTGCATATTTCGAGGCTAACATGGTTTTCAACAAGTCCCCACCCCCTCCCCCCTTATCAATGTTGTACCAGATCAAAAATGTCATTCAAACTAACAGTTATCAACATTGAAAGGGGGAGGGCGGTCAGTAGCACATGGCATTGATGTCATTTGTGTTACGCGGTCGCTTTTATACGGAATGAACATTTTTTTTGGAAAGTGTCTCAACCTTTTTGCAACTGCTTGTAGGACCCCGTTTGAATGCAAGCAGACAACATGGCGGCATAGAGCGCTGTGAATTTGACTTGATCATTTCTAACCTGCAGTTTTATGTTCTCTGGCCACTGTACAATCCGAATATTATGTATCTCACCAAAGTGGATTGAAAAGTCAGATGCTAGTCTCCTGACAAGACAACAAAAAGAAGAAAAAATATTTTTGACCAGCAATGGGCATTGATCATCATTTATGTACTAAGTTGAAAATATCAGTTCTTTTGATTTTGCAAGAGAATGTTCAATTATATATTAATATTCAGTTATGATAAAACATAACCTGTAAGGCCCTCTGTGCACATTTCTAATATGTTGGCACATCAAAGTTGGAGAATTTTGTGGCGTACCAAGATAATTTGGAAAGGCGCTGGACGCAAGAGCTTGCTATCCAGCCACCTTTACCAGATTCATAGAACTCTACTAAGTGAAGATATTTCCTAAGTATTGTTTGTTAACAATATTCTATTGTTTGAATTTAGTAAATAATACTTAGGAATAATGCTTTTCAACGTAACAACGAGGAGTTGAAAAGCTGTTTCATGACGATTCGTAGCATTCTTTTCACATTTGTGATAACCTTTTGTTCTTATTTATTCAAACAATAAAGGTTATGTAATTATATTTGACGATACGCTATGAATATTTGTATAAATATAGATGTATAAGCGTTTTTTTGCTATCTCGCCTTTTGGACTGCCGTCGTCTGTGACCAAACTTGTTACCAAAGTTAACGTAAAGTTAGTCTAAAGCTCTAATCCTCGGAGCTCGATACGCTGCATTCGATCGAGGAGTACGTTCCCGGGTTTTTTCTCCCAATGGGTTTTATTCCGGGTTTTCGTACCGGGCAGTGTATCATTGTTTTGTATTTCATTCGCATTTCACTTTCCTTACTGTATGCATATCTATCTTATAAATTTGAATTATTGTATTCTGTATTTTGAATCGATTTCGTTTCACCTTGTGCATTATTTAGCTAAGTTATGTTGTCATTATGTATAAATTGTTTTGCCCAGACAACTTGTAATAAGCGGGTCCATAGTGTACATTTATTAGGCACCCATGCCCATTTATGTAGATCTTATAAAATCAATTAACGAATTTTGTAATTTTGATTACGTTTAAGATCAATTGTATTTTTTGTTTTGAATCGTGTATTTTCGTTTCACTTTGTGCATTATTTAGCTAAACTATATTGTCATTATGTATTCTCGGACATCTTGTAATAAAGCTGGTCCATAATGTCCATTAGGCACCCAGCACGAGTCACACTCCATAGTTGTCAAGTGTTTTCATTGGCGCTTAAGCGCGTTACGCGGAGGGTAGTTATGAAGTATCTTAACTTAGGAGGGCTTCATGAATCCGGCCCCAGGAGCCTCAAACATGTGATAAACCATAACTTGAGGCCCTGCCAGGGGGTGTCCCGTGTCGCTTGTCTGAATTTTAAAATGTCTCGTGTTGGTGTTTTATCAATGTTTCACGTTGCTGTCGGAAATTGAACGAACATGTCTTTTGTCGCGACCTCATTTTACGTGCTGTCGCTACTTTTTGGGTCATGTCGCCTGTCGGAATTTACCCTAGCAGGGCCTTTAACTTGGTAAATGTAGGTCACATGACTTCCCAGCCTCAAAGGGTCAATTATAACATAGTGTTATATAAATATGAATATATGAAAATCACATGTATGTGAACTGCGGATGAAACATGAGTAAAATTCGTGATCCTTGGTGCTATCATCAGGTGAACACTTACTTGACAATTGTTCTGGACACCTCTTTACCATTGAACAAAACTTTTATTAATGCTGACCAATTCTGCATCTCAGTGCGCCGTTGCTTTTCAGGCCTGAATTGTCAAGAGAAAAAATAATTTCAACATCACAGTATAGAACAACAAAAGCCATATTTTCCACTCCAGTTTTAACTGACACCATCACAACAACTACTTGGTGTCCATAATAGAAAACATCTGTGAGAAAAGAATTTTTTGTTTTCAACATTTCTTTTGTGACAAACTTTTACCGGGACTTTAAACTGTTAGCTGGTGGTGCCAAAGGTGCTGCCTTTGCTATTTCATCTGCAAATGGTCAGATGACCATGCAGAAATGGCGGTCCCGTCTCCGAAGAACTACCCTGAACCCTGAACCCTGAACCCAGGCTGTGACCACCCTCATTGTTCATGGGTAGGGTGGGGGAGATGAGATCAACAATGGACAGATAGCGGCTGCCTGTGGCGCCTTCATGAGCTGACTTCCAATCTCACTCTTTTAAGTGTATGTAAAGTGCGATGAAACATGTGATATGTGCGCTATATAAGTCGTTATTTTTTTTAGCTGTAATGGCACAGTGTATGTCCCTATTAGCAAGATAATAGCACAGCATTTGGCTGTCATAGGACAATCCTATATTGATAAGGATAATGCCTTACAATGTGAACTTGCTACTGTAAATATTAAGGTTCTTGGACAGCATCATTTTGTGTTACAGCCATGCTCCGTCACGCGTGACCAGTATTTTTGAAAATTGAACGGAGTTTTCAAGATTACGCGTCGGTTTTGAAAACTCATTCCGAGATTCGGAATTCCCGTGAGAATTTTACCGCATTTTCGGAAACAAAGAGCAACAAAATATCATTTTGTTTGAAATGTTACATATCCGAACAATATTAGGTTTTTTTATGCGTGCAGCGAAGTTATTTTCCGTTAATTAGTGACTTTCAAAGTGTTTTCCACAGAGATCTTCAAGGTTTCATTCAAATCTCGGACGTTACAAAGAAATATTCAAATGTTCATTTCATTCTCTAGATTACTGGTCACGCGTGACGGAGCATGGCTGTAAAATTCAGCCAAAAGAAAGGGCGACCCCGTAGCTGTCCAAACGATGTCTGAGATTAGCGAATGATACAATTGATATATCACTTGAACAATGCCCCTGTCCCTAATCCCTATCCCAGCGGGACAAATCTATTGTTTTCTTAGCGAATCACAGACATCGTTTGGACAAGTGCTGGACTACCCAAAAGAAAATTAGATTGAAAATGAGAGTGCTGTGCATTCCTGATTGGCAATACAATACAAACTAGTTGCCAGTCAGCCAGTCAGTACTCGTCCTAATGGTTTCTTGAAAGTAATTATCTGAGAATAGTGCTCAGCACAATTTTGTAATTATCTAGTACAGGCTATAGGGTTCTTTGGCATAAATATTACCAAGTGTTGCTGATCAATGAAGTATCACTGCCACAACAAATCCAAAGAAACTATACAGACCAGCAATAAAACTAAACATCACTGTCTCATATTCTAAACAAAACAATTTACCTTGTGACCTGATCTATTGGGGTAACATTGGCATTCATCAGGAGTTCAGGAATTAGGATAGGTTCTCCTGCAAAGGAAATAAAATTAATGATAAATATATAGATAAGACGTCAAAAGGAACATGTTCGTTGCAGACGAGGCTCATGCGGGGCATTCTTTTCACATGCAAATATTTTTAATGATATTTCCCCGTATGAGCCTCCATTGCAAGCTAGTTCCAGTTCAATACCGAGAATACGAATATTGTCTATTGATCGACATTGAAGATTTTGTCTACATACTTGTTTCTTGTTGTTTTGCATGGTTTTGGTTGTTTGTTGGCTTGCACTTCACCCGCATTTCAGCTGTCTTCCCTGCAGGGGCATTTAGATGCCCCCCTTTCGTTGGAAGTAAACAACTAGAAGAGGGCTGCTAGTAGAATGTGACTACACACAGTTATAAGGTTATGGATTACATGTACCTGGAGCTCGCCTTTTAAGCCTAGCATTCTCCTTCAATGTCTCATACTCTGCAGCTTCATCAAACTTTACAGGACGTGTGGGGCGAGGAGGAACTGAGAAGTAACAATGACGAGAACAAATTTCAAATATTAACAAGGCCAGAAATTGACACCTTCCCTATGCCAAGTTGTTAATGATGCACACACATGGTGCGTTTCCATGGATACATTGTATGCTACAAATAAGTTCACCCCATATTGCATCTCAATAAGGTTCAAAGACAAAAGACAATATGCATTTTCAAGTTGTTTCTTGCCTCATTATCAAAAACAGCCTTGGTGTACTGTACAACCTTTCATGTGAAAATGAGTTTTTCTTGTATATGAATGAAAACTCAATTTCATATGAAAGGCTGTGCACCAAGACTCATTTTGATAATGAAAATTTAATGACTGCTCTTGAAACAAATCCTTCTAATGTTTTTTTAGCCCCACTGTGTTGTATGTACATAATATTAATAAAACTTGCATCTTAGATCTATTTTATCTTTCACTTGAAAAAACAACAACAACAACAAAGTTATGACAAGGTTAGTGCATAACAATGTACTCAAGGCTATTTAGACAGACAGACAAACTCTCTTACGGTTGTCAGTCCCATTTTCTTCTGCAATGAGACTTGAATCTAGCCCTTCTTGGCGAGCTCTTTTCTGTGTGACAAAGATGGGGACATATATATGATTTTCATATATTCATATTTATATAAAGCTGTTATAACTGATCCTTTAAGGCTGGGAGGTCATGTGACCTACTTTTACCAAGTTACGGTTTATCATACTGTACGTTTGAGGTTCCTGGCACGGGATTCATGAAGCCCTATTTAGTTAAGATATTTCCTAAGTATTGTTTATTTCATTTCTAGTTCAGAGCACTTGTTTAGCTAGTGCAATTGACGATGCCAAGAAACTACCCTTGAATACAACTTGTAGGATATACCGCAGAATATGAAGCAGCTTTCCAGCCTTCTGATTGGCTGTATTCTTCATGGTAGGATAAGGCAATACATCGTTATACATGTAATGATAATGGCCAGTTTCTTCCCTTTGTTACATGCGGACTGAGATCAAGGTCCACATCACAGGAAAGAACTTATCTCAACAAAGAAAATGCCATTAATATTAATTTAATTTGTAATTTTGTAAAGTTTAACATGCCCAAGGGGTCCAGATGAAAAGTAAGCAGTCTTGATGAAAAATCTGGACAGCTCGCTACAGGCAAAGAATCAGTTCATCTAGATCTGGATTGTGTGGGGGGAACAGACTTGAGATAATTTTGTTACCCTTCTTTTGGCCTCTTTTTTCCACTCCTTAATTTCCTCATCGTACTCAGCAAGTTTGTTTTGATACTCTACATCAAACTCTTCCCTAAATAAAACAAAAAAAATGAAAGATTTCTAAATGTATATACAAATTTTATAATGTCTGTTGCTGGTATCTGACATTTTGAAAACCTAAGCAGAAGTCACCTTCATCTACTAACAAGAGGTTACAAAAACATCAGTCATTAAATAGATTATACAGGTAATACATGGGTGCATGGAGGTATGAAATATCTCTGAGTGTTCAATTCCATATCGAGATGTAATATATCAAACACGAGGAACAGTGTTTCATCAGATTTCCAAACACCGAGAAGTGGATTGGAAAAACGAGGTGCAGCCTAGTTTTTTTAAACCACTTCAAGGTGTTTGGAAATCTGATGAAACACTGTTTCGAGTGTTTGATAAAGCTTCTCAAACTGATCGTTAAATGCGGAGAAAACGAAGGAATAAAATCGCCAAAATCTATGCAAATTAAGAAACGATTTCAAAACCTCCTTCACGGTAGTGATTTCCTTTGTGTTCTCATCATGAATTATTAATGAGTTTGAGAAATCAAGTTGAACACTCAAAGAGATATTTAATAACTATCTCCAAGTAACCATGAATTATATTCTTAATCGTATCAATAACAAAATCTCAATTGTGATTGGTCATCTGCACGCCTATTTCTTACATAATTGGTACGCGGTCACGTTGGGTGTCCAATTACAGCTATCCAATTACAACTTTTTGTAATTTAAACTTGTTGTTGTTGTTGTTTTTTATGACGCATTGTAATTTTTTTTTGTAAATTACTGAAATAGTGCAATAAATATAAAAATCTAAAATCTGAAAATCTGTATTGGATAACTGTTATTGGACACCTACGTTGCGTGCGTCAATCAGTTGCACTTAAATGGGTTCGTTTTGCCGCTGTTTCCTCGTGCTTTCAAACTGACAGAAAATAACCTTGACATTTTGAGTACAAAAATCTCCACATAGACTTTTTAATCTCAATTTTTGTTATTGATTCGATTAATCAGTAATTGAACTTCGTGTCGTACAATTCAGAGGTAATCGTGCTCGTAATTTCAAATCGTCTTCGCACTACACGCTCGGCCGATTTGAAATTACTCGCTCGATTACTCCGTAAATTGTAATTAGGACATTTTGAGCAATTTTCTGAATATTTCCTTACAGTTCTTGTGGCATGTACATGTACACTAATAAATGTATTCTTTCCCTATTCTCTCTTCATCAATAATTTGCCAGGTTGATTTTTGTCTTTTAGTTATGCTTATAATTTTGCCAATATAACCACTATTAATTTTAACAATACTTATTCTCAAACTCATTAATAATTCATGAAGTTTGAAAGAAGAAAAAAAACTCGGCAGTGCCTTATTTTTCCAACCCACTTCTCTGTGTTTGGAAATCCTGATGGATTCCTTGTGTTTAATATGTTACATCAAACCACATTTCTAACCTCCTTTCCTGCAGTTCTTCAGCAATCTCTTCCTCAAATAAAGCTTCATCCTCCTGTTTGTTTGTTTCTTCCCTACAACACAAAAATAACATCATACACCTGTACTGACTTAAGGCAGATGCTGTATGAGACACATGCACTGCCAAAAACACTATAAATTTACCAGTGGACAGAATTTGTTTAAACTCCAAGGCCTGAAACTGTCCCTCATACCCACAAAGAAATACTAGTATATAATATGGGGATTTCAAGGGAAAACTGTTCTAACAACAACATCCAAGAGTTAATGTTACCCCCCCCCCCCCCCCCCCCCCCCCCCCCCACCAAACAAGACAATATGCATGTTCTGACTGCTTGAACAGAATTTACTACTAAATAAATATACATGTAGGGTAGAAACCTAGAAAATTATTTTTGGCATTATTTGATAACGAAATGGAAAATTGTTTCTATCATTGTTATATAATATAAAAAACATGAATTTTGGGAGAATTTGAAAAAGCTGCAGAAACAGCTTTAGCTTACCTTTAAACCTTTTCTCATTCTCCCAACCTTCCACTCACTCACTATAAAGCTATCATATGGAAACATGGAAAGCAAAATAGAGCTGGTTTGGCAGTTTACTATATATGGAACCATACCTTCTGACTGCCAGTTTCAATTGAGTGTTTACATAACCCTGAGCTTCTCTAAGAGCTTTTATTTCACGCCAGCACCTAAGAGAGACAGTAATAATTATTTAATGTATGCTTCAAAACAACCAACTTTTATTATAAATATCACTGGCAAATGTAGTACTACTACCGCCTTAAGTAGAAACAGTTTTTCCCAAATGGATGTTTATGTTTTCAATACAAACAGGGACTAAAAAAACAAACTGATAAAAATAATCCTAACAAGTTCTGTCAGGGTTTTAAATCTTATGCAGCAGCATTCTAGTCAATACAGAGTGCACTGAAACCCTAAGAACTCACTTTAACATACTCTTGAGTAATTCTCTGTCACTGTTATCTTCTGTATCTCGTAGTTTTCTTGTTTGTCTAAGAAATAATACAGAGGAAAATAACTTAAACAATGTTGAAGTTAAACAAAGCACAATTTGTCAAATGAGTCCCTCAGGGGTATACTGTGTTTACCCCTCTTTTACCTGAATAAACCACGAGCTTTACACTCAGTAAACACACTTTACTTAAACAAATAAAAAGGTATATTACACGTTTGCTTTGCGATGATTATACAGTAAATTGGAAGCTGTATGAATTCTGATTGGCTTAGAAAATGTGATTTTTCATACAATAGACCACAAGAAAGTGCGTCTAACTGTTCTCAAAGTGAACGGTACAACCGATTTTGTAAACTATAAGAATATGAATGAAGGCAAGTGAATTTGGTACAACAAGATCAAAAAGAAAGTTGCCAAAAGTCATTCATTTTAATTAACTCCTTTTAGTTTTTAATTTAGTTTTATAGTTGATGAAAAATTCCTCAAACCTGACTTGATCTTTGTACTCCTTGATTCTTTTGTTTGTGTCTGCCGCTGATATTGCCCTGGATTTTCCTTTTCCCTGATAGATGCAAACATGTAAACAATTAAGGCACCAAAAGACGTGTCTGCAAACATGTAAATAATTAAGGCACCAAAAGACATGTATGTGCTATATTCAGTGGGAAATTGTTAACAAAAAACAAGGTTGTTTTTGTTAGTTTTAATTAATAGGTTTATTAGGAATAGAGTATCTAGCAGCAGTTATGGCCATTATCTTCTGTCACATTAAAGGTAAAGAGACTGAGAGAAATAGGACATCCCTGTACCCTACCTCTCCCCCGCCAATCAATAAGCACATGCCATTTTCATTATTTGTTGCACTTACATGTTTGTTTATGGAAGCATTTTTAGTTTGTTAGTATACACAGCATGTATAATTTGATATTACGTACATGTACTTTGAATCATGGTTACTTTTTTGTGATATTTTAATACAGGACATTTATTTATTTTACTGAACCAGGGTTGATATAGAACATTATTTTCATGCAATGGATGTAAATAATCTTACCACTTTCTCAGCATTTTCTTGCAGCTGCTGTAGGGCAATCTTTAATGCTGCCAACTGAAGTATAAATTGAGGTAATAAATAAATTATGCTATCACAACGAGAAGGAAAAATAGTCGTATTTCTGTCCCATATGTTTCTGTGTGGACTTTCAAACAATGAACAAGGCATTATAACTGACCAATATGCACTATGAAAGATACATAATAATAAAGATGGTTTTGTGTTGACTATAAGAAACTTAACACCAAATGATAACAGACTGTTGTTCGCAATTAAGTGTGACAATGAAACAATGAACAAGGCATTATAACAGACCAATATGCACTATGAAAGAAACACAATAATAAAGATGGTTTTGTGTTGACTATCAGAAACGTAACACCAAATGATAACAGACTGTTGTTGGCAATAAAGTGTGATTTTTAAATAATTGACAAGGAGGCACAATAACAGACCAACATCTAGTATGAAAGAAACAAAGATAAGTATGGTTTTGTGTTGACTATCATAACCTTAACCTTGAAATCAATATCAAGTCTGAAAGAAACACAGATAAGTATGGTTTTGTGTTGACTATTATAACCTTAACCTTGAAATCAATATCAAGTCTGAAAGAAACACAGATAAATTTGGTTTTGTGTTGACTATCATAACCTTAACCTTGAAATCAATATCGAGTCTGAAGGAAACACAGATAAGTATGGTTTTGTGTTGACCATCATAACCTTAACCTTGAAATCAATATCAAGTCTGAAAGAAACACAGATAAGTATGGTTTTGTGTTGATTATCATAACCTTAAACTTGAAATCAATATCGAGTCTGAAAGAAACACACTAAGATGGTTTTGTGTTTTGACTATCAGAAGCTTAACTTCAATATGATGGCAGACTGCTATCCGTTAAGAAATAAATATTATAAGTACTCTTCCATATGTTTTAAAAATGTGTGGATTTTCAATTGGTTAGTATGAAACAAACACATCTAAGTAAAGTTCTGTGTTGGCTATCAACCTTAAACTTGAAAAATCATAACAGGCGGGCTGACCCCTATTCACTTCTACTTATTTTAGTCTGCCTGGACCTAGGTGCTGTGACTGTGACTGTGCCCGAGTAAACAGGAAGAAAGCTGTGCATTCCACAGGCTCTAGTGCTAGACTCTGTTCATTTGGTGTGCATAATAAATACCCCAGCCACATTGGCCTGCAATTACAATGAATTCTCTCTAAGCCAGGCACCCTGGGGACTACCTCTAGCTAATTACCTTAGAGGTATGTTTGCCTTATAGAGAGTAATTTACTTACAGACAAATAAGTGAAAGAAACCAACCAAACAATGATGCCCACCTTAGAGATGTGTCTATCTTACAGAGGTGTCCACCTTCAGGAAATCACTAATTATGATAGTCAGAAGCCACAGTACCTTGTCTGAATAGTGAGAAGACATTGCCTTCCTTCGCCGTTCTGTGTACTGCTTGTAATACTGCTGAAGTCGTGATGCTAAGACGTGTTCTTTGCTGAACAATGGATGATGGGTGAATGAAAGGGTGGATAAATCAACATCCAGTTGATAATGAGCTGCTTCCTCATCTGCAGAAATACACAAATTAAGTATTATTTTAGTGATTATATCTCAAACAAAAAGCTTGAAAATAATATATAATGCAATGGGCTAATTTTTGGTGTTTGTAGGCCAAAACCAAACTTCGCTGTCTAGCAAATGTTTCTGTGGGAAAAACCATCCATTGCAAATAATCATGAGCAGTATACAGGTTTGTTGATGAAATTTGTGACAGCTTTTCCACCTCCAAGCCAAAGCTGACTAACGTTATCAATTTCAAAATAAATAAAGCAGTAGAGGTGTAAATTGGGTCAAGAATCCTCACTTTGAAAGATCATGCAAACATTTTTTTTGTGCCATACTGATTTAGTTTTATGACTTCCGTGGTATGGTATTTAAGTTTGAAAATAGCAGGTGCATTCTTGTCTTACTTGTGGGTTTACTTAAATTTCATTCCAGTTAGCCACATTACATGCTAAAATGTTAAAATCTCCCCACATGTTGCTGTTCACAACACAATGGTCAGAACTTCTTTTCTAAATCTACAATTTTTCTTTTCCATGCAACTTCATACCTCAATGTTTTAATTGAATTACTTACCATTTTGACAGTAATGATTGCTGTTAATTTTTGTTACAGTGGACTAAAACGTTAAGTTTGAGCCCTAAACAGTTACTTCCAACAAATTAAAGTAGTATCTAAATGAAAAACGAATTATAGCATACCAGCTGCATTTATGAATTTGCCATCAAACGGCTCCACATGAGCCTGCAAAAAATGTGAGCAAGAAAAAACGTTTTAAGTTTGCACAGCATTTAAGTGAAAACATATGAAAATGAGTGGAAACAGTTCCTCAGTCAAAACATTTCAGCTAATGTAATAAACATTCCTGTCTTATACCCCTCAACTATTACAACTTTTACATGTACAGTTGTACTTATTTTTAACACATGACTTGTTCTCTAAAAAAAATTCAAACTTTAATTCATTAAGTCTAGTCTACCCCACTTCAGTCACTCATGAATTTTACTGTAAATGATCTTTCTATAAGATGTACACCTCTTAAGACAGAGAACTGGCTCTAGTCCCAACAATGTCTGTCTTAGAGAGTCTACATTGGTTTTGTTATGAAGTATACTCCTTCATGCATTACAGTACATAAATATCAAATGCAAAGACTAAAAAAACAATTATCTACAGTAGGTACATGTGGCATACCTTAACCCATTCAGTTTGAAGCAAGGGGTCTAGCTCCTCCAGATTAATGATAGGAGGGCGCGTTGGTCTCTCTTTAAGTGGAGATGATAGTCTCTTCAGCTGGCCATCTTCCCCAAACCATCGGGTTCCCTGAAACAAGAAAATAGAAGGAAATTTAAATTTAGTATTGGAATCAAAAGGTATAATAATGTTAATATCTTAAATCCTGGCGGAAAAGCAACACTTGGAGTATAGCATGTTAACTTGGGAGTACACAAACCTGATCTGCATCCATAATCCTGTTTTCCATGATGTTTAAATTTGCTGGTGAAACTTGTGGGGGTTTACCAACATAGAAACCTTCTTCCTCCCAAAAACGAGGTTCCATACCCTCAGGAACTTTTTCATCCAATGGAACTGAAAAAAAAGTGGTAATGCTAAGAACAGAAGATACACGTGTACTTAGGCCAGTGGTCACATACTTAGCAAGTCTGATTATTATCAATTATTGGAATCAGTTTTGGCAGGATAGAGAGAATTATAAAGGCCAAGGTTTGTGTTATCTGCTAAATATGAAGGCTGATGGAGGCAGATAACACTGAGGCCTATGGTAATTCTTACTAATACATATTGTTTTATTGTACATTATTTAAGGCTAAACTGTAGCAATTTGTAACCTCTTCCCTCGTGAATTGCAAAATCTCATAACCTTGTTCTACTAATTAAAATAAGCAGATGGCGCATGGCACATTTTCATGACATCACTTCTGCATGTATAAAATTAATATATTATAATGACTGCCTGTATATAATGACATCACATCTGCATGCATAAATCCCACAGTTGGCCAACAAAGGACCAGCAGTCAGCTGACAAACAGCCAACAGTTGGCCAACAAACAAACAGTTTACCTGCCAAGTCTCACGCCTTAGGCGCGAGTCTCACGCCTGCGAGTCCGAAATTCCGATATCACGCCTGCTCACACCTAAGGAGAAATTTCTCACGTCTGACTTACAGTTTTGATCTATCAGCCTTATTAACTGGTCATGATCCAATTATAAATATAGTTACGTTCATGAAAATGTGGAACTTTTTGTAGGTTTTTATCATTCTAAACATCACAATTACAGCTGGATGTTATTAAACAGAGGTCTGAGGTCCATGGAAACTTCCGAATTCTTTGGAACATCTTTGGAAAACTTCGGACATCATCGGAATATATCGGGTTCTCTTCGTTAGTCGGATCGCCTTCGGAAATCCTGACACTCCAACGAAAAAAATTCTCACGCCTATCACTCAGAAAAAGTTGGCAGGTATACAACAGTTGGCTGACTTATGATCTAAACCTACCTTTATTGAGTAGTTTTCTTCTAATCAATAAATAAACATGAGATAATTGTATGAGTTCAAACTTAACAAGGTAAGACAGAGAAGTGTTGGTATTCAATAAAGCCTGCATGTTTACTTGTATTAGTTTGGTCTGTTGAAAAGTATCTGTTGGTAATCTGTCGATAGACTGTCAGCTGACTGTCGGTAAACTGTTGGTGAACTGTTGGCTGGCACTTTACCGACAGTCAGCCGACAGATTTTTGTGCAAGCTATTAGTCAATTTTACCAAAATTTTGGTACTGGCTACCTGATTCAAAACAGATTTGTTATAAACCTCGCAGTTTAATCTACAGAGTCAGTCGCCAAAATGGCCGCTAAAGAACAAAATTAACTTGGATGGTTGCAATATCAATCAATATGCAGGAGTCTATCCAAAGGAATAGTCCCAAGAACATGCGGTCAAATAAAGAATGGACAATGCTAGTGAAAACCAGAAATTTAATATTGACAAATGTTGGGCCTTACCATTCTTCATACTGGGAATCTTGTACAGCTTGGATTCATGTTCTTTTTGTTTTGCTAATGGCTGATAAGGAGGTTTACCCCAGAATGTCAGGAGTTCATTTTCTCTTAATGGTTGTTCTGTAGGTTCCTAGAACAAGCAAAGACCAGTGAGTGTATTTAAAATCAAATGACTCTTCCCCGGAGAAATTTATACGATTATTGCTACATGTATATATATGTGGCAGGTAAAATCCGTTGTCAGGTTGAATCAGTATTCAATATAGGTTGAATGTGTACCCAGTATTCAATCTAAGTAAGCTCAAAGCTACAGGTAACCATCACCACTAACACCGCATCACTGCTAGCACTAAAGACTGATATGCATAGCCAGTGCTGTGTTGGTTAGCTTTGTGTTAGGATTAACTAAGGTAAGCTTTGTGCTAGGATTACGATTTAGGGTTAGTAAGTACCAGTCTGATTGAATACTGCGTAGGCACACATTTAACCTAGATTGAACACTGATCTAACCTGAGACTGGATTTTACCTGCAGCATTATGTGTAAATAACAATTAACAGTTCACTGAGTCCTGTAACAATATTCTTCTTCTTTCCTAAAATACTGTAGCAACCAACCAGCTATAAATACCTCAAGTTCCTGTTCAGTATCTTCTGTTTCTTTCTTTTCCTTATCCATTATCTCTTTTCCAACAAAGAAATTGTAAGCTTCTTCTTCTGTAGGAATACCCTAGTAACAAGTCACAACAAAGGACTTAAATTATTAGCTAGTTAATTTTATTAATGACTTATTATAAATTATTCGCTAGTTTGAACTGACCCAAATCAATTTACTGTACTTTGTGCACTTTGTGTGGTTAGTTAAAAAGGTCCTACAGGTGTACGTCAAATGTATCCCTGCTCCCTTGCAGAGGCTCTAAGGGAGTTCAAGCAGCACACACAAAATTACATTTGTCATGCATGTGATACACACATGTATCAGATGATTCTCACAGCATTTAATTACAACTTGTGTGAGGATTACCAAAATATATGATCCAGAAAGCATGCAAGCTACATTTGATTTATCACGCAAAATAAAAACAGTTATGCAACCATTCATGCCATTCTAACAGATTGTTATAATTTATTTTGCCTGGCAATAAAGCCTTGGTAAGCACCTCTGCAGCTCTTTGTCTTGTAAGTGCAGCCATTTTTCTCCATTTGTTTGCACTTGCTATGCTGGCTTGCAGTTCAGCATCTTCTGCATCCTCCTCCTCTGGCACATCACGTATCAGCTGAAGATAAGACATATTATTTTTTAATTACCAAAACAGTGTCACTATCATTTACTCCTGTTAGCTCCTCAGTTGTTGGCATCCAGGTTTTCACTTGACTGTACTTCCAGCTGCCATTCCTTTAACCTGCTGCAGCATCCAGTCTACTTAAAATTATCTTATTAAGTAATATTGATTGTGAGATGCCAGACATTATGGAGGAGGGGTTGGGGGGTTGTGATATGTTTTCACAAACTCATCAATGTTTGATGATTCCCTCTATTGTGAAATCAAAACACACTGAAATGGCTGGAGGTGGTGTGGCTTTAAAAATTTTGTGCTCTGTTGTTTTCTAGCCTGGCTAGAAGACTGCCTGCCACTTATTATCAAAATGTTATTTCTGAGTTAATTTGAAAAAGCAAGTGTCTGTCTTCAACCTTCCGTGGCCCAAGAAAATTGAGGGGGGCTTATGTCAAGAGAATGGCCCGGTGTTCAACAGTGACTGGACATAATGGCCGTTGGACCCACCGGGGTAAAGCTACATGTATTAACTATGGGGGATGGGGAGGGATTGAATTTGGCCACTCTGTGTTCATAATCTCCATGTATGTAGGTCAATTTGTTCTTTAGGTCAAAATGATTTCAACCTAGTTTATTTTGATTCTCTTTTGTTCCAGATCCATTACCATAATCCTAAGACAAAGAAAAGAACAAATCAAACTAGTTTAAAATCATTTTCACCTAAGATCATTTTCAACTTCAACATATACGATAGCTGGGAACATTCGCCAGTGCCAGCTAGGATGCTGCAAAGCTATGTAAGCCTCCCAGCCAAAATGGAAAGGGCATATGGGTGTCACAGGGAAGGGAGTGCACATAAGTGGAGTGGGTAGCCTGCCTCAAGCTGGCAACTGATGGCCCTACACAGGGATGTTTTTTTTTAAATTGCTCAGATTTGCAACACATCCAATAAAATTCAACTCACCCCTGCATCATCAAATCTTGTTGGCAAGGGTCTGTCTCGTAGACCACGCAGTCTTCGTTCTGGTGTGCCCTTTACAGAAAAATCAAAAACAATAATTCAAGTGGTTATCAATAAAAAACGATAAAAACCAATTAAATTAAATTAAATTAAAAAACAATTAAAAAAATGAAATAAGGATTTGAAAATTTTTAATGTCAAGCAGAAATGACATACATGTATTGCTTTGGTCAAAAACAGACCTGTCAGAGTCTTACAATAATCTATAATCCTAACCTCGTCTTCTCCAGCTTTGGATACTGCCTGAAAAAAATCAGTTTTCAAATGAATATGATGTCAAACATAAACTGCATTATGTGGTTATGGGAAATATCCATTCCCTTCCACCCCCAACCCTACCCCACCCCCCATGGAAAATCATTTGAAATCCTGCGGGAGAAGGCCTATGAGGGTCTCTAAAACCAGCTATAAAGTCCAGAAGCTGCAAGTGCATGTTCAAAGGGTACAATATTATTGTCTGATGAATAATGTGCAGTGCAATTGCATTCTCTGATGCTCTAAGTGGCACATGTATGATAGTATTACATGTATGAAGTGAAAACACACTGAAATGGCTTTCCATACAATGTACAGTATATGGCTTGGGTTGTTGTCAACATTCTTGTTGCTTACATGTAAGCTGGATAATCTTCAAGCAAAGTTGTGATCCCAGAGCACAGGTAACTAGCTTTGATATAACGTACAGTATGTAATACCTGTCGTCCTCGCACTTTACTGCGGAGTCTCTCTCTGATAGAAGCATTCAGACTCATGCTCGCTCCTGCTGACGATGCATTCAAATCCTCAGAATCCATCATTCGTTCAAGTCTGGGGCCTGGTTGCCCAAGCCGGGAAGGACCTACATGTATGGAAAAGAGAAGGGACAAAGAGCTGCTAAAACATGTGCTACGGCAGTGGTTTATAAAAATTGCTATTTTGAAACAAACTAAGTTCATTGCCAACTACTAGACAGTGCATCATACTTTCCAAAATAAGACATTGCTCACCAGGAGAGCAAATAATAAATATAATATTTACGTACTGGTATTTCTCTGAGACAATTAATTATACAATTATTGATTAATACATCATGTACACTCAGGTACAGTAGTTGTTTTAGTGGTGTACAAATCAGAGAAAATTTTCACGGATGTGACGATCGCACACATGCATTTTAGTTTTGTAGAAAGAAAAGGGTTAGGGTCAAGAATTAAGGAAGTTATACAGATACATGTAAACCAAACTTGTAGAAATATTTGACCTGCAGGAGATGGTGTCTCCATGTTTGTCCTGTGTTCACCCCATGCTCCACCACCTGGGGATCCACCAAAAGTGTTGTACATCTGAAATCATGATAAATTAATAATACACACTTAGCCAATTAACATTTATTTAGAAGAGGGATAACTCATCGCAGATGGAATTCCGTCTGACAGAATACCATTAAAATTAATACTGTATAAATTTAAGGATGGTAAAACCATCTTAAAATTGTAAAATTAATGTCAGTTCTATCCATTACTGAATTCCAAGTTCCAGACAAAAAACCTGTCCAAATTTTTCTTTTGTCTGGTTTGAATTTATGACGGTTTCCCATCTAAGATGCATTTTCTGTCCGATTTTCCCACCATTTTTAATGAGAAAATGGACATGAAAGTTTGGTTTTATCAAGTTGATAGGGTAAATTGGCCACCATAACATTAAAAAGCTGATGTTTTGAGGGCTAGCCCAACATCAGAGAGAATCGGCAGATACACTGTACACCACTGTACTTTGAGACAAGAAACTTGTCCTTCACCTTCTTCATATTAGATTAATTTCAGGTCTAAAAATGGGGCAGTACGTAGCTCTTACAAGGTCTTCTCTGATTTGCTGAGAAAACAATTGAACGAACAACACAACAATGGACCCTAGCCCTGAAAACAATAGAGCTGCGTGATACCTAGGTCCAATGAAATTAGAGGTTGTTATTAAAAAGCTGCATGGTTTCTGTCTGCTGTGTAGACCTATCTGTGACCATCTACATGTACCTCTTCCTTCCGCTGCTGTCTCCTGGTCTGAAGATCCTTTAACATGTCGCCGTCCTCCTCAAGGTCCTGTAAAGACTGCAAGTACAAAAGAAAAGAAACTGCATGGTTCAATGAAGAAGGAAGGGAAGTTACATGTAAATGAAGAAGGGATGTACAAAGTTTTGTCACTAAGTGAGGGAAGAAAAGGGAGGAAGGAGGAAGGAACAAACGAATGAACAAAAGGAGATAAAAAGAAAGAAAGTAAGGA